>APFE030699503.1:42879-65061 GCA_000404065.3 Pinus taeda | reverse complement strand
TATATATAATATTAACACTTACACTGTAATGATAACCATTTATATTTAACTATTTTATTACAATGTACAATTAAATCTTACATATATTAGTTTATGAATTACAAATAATTTTTTAACATATTGTTTTTAAATTTTATAATGTAATTATGAGATATATAAATAGTTTACCATATTCAATAAAGATTATGTTACACATTAAAACATATATTTCATAATATATTATAAGGTTGATACTTCATTTGAATTATATTAATAATTTTGTAATATAAATCATGTAATATTTGATAATTTTTTTTTTTAATTCATATTTTTTTTAAATAAGTAAAGAAAAACATAAATAGCACTAATAATACCATCCATATAATAAATCATACATAGATTATATAATGACATATTCTAATTAATTTTTTTTAATTCTTTGTTAGATGTATTACTTTTGCATTTATAATGGGATAGGAGATTTAAATTGAAAATTATTTAATTATTTAAATAGAAAAATTGTAATAAATGTCATTTCATGTTTAGTATTGATTTCAATATTAATAAAATTAAATTAAATGTTACTTCTTATAATTTCAAGAAGATTTGAAAGGATTTTTCTTATAAAATTAATAAAATATGGATAAATTATAAAATATTTATATGATGAAAAATATTAGTAAATGAGAACTTTAACATTTAGGTTTATATTTGATATTTTAGAACAATACATTGTTCTTTATGTTTTGATTCAAAACATTAGGACTTTCAAGTTTATGTGATGTTTTCTTTTGGACTCTTAGGTGCTTAGATCCAATTGAAGATAGAGAAATGAGATGTTTGTTTTATATTCTCTCTGTCTAAACCTTTATGGTTGGACATGTTAAAATCACATGTTTTTTTTCTTTGTGACTCTATTTCTATCAACTTATGATTTAGAACTCATGTGCTTTTACCTTTAATTGATTTATGACTAAAACCCTATAACAACTTAAACATGACCTAAAGCATATTAATGTGTTAACCACTAGTAAGAAATTATACATTGTAACCACCCCTCCCACATTTACCCAATTTCATTGCCCCCTTGGGTTAAACATGAGCTTAGGGCTACTATGACATGACTCAACCTCCTATTTATAGTTAAGGAAGTGGAATCAACAAAATGGAACATTACCGACCTTCCTCGGGAGCTACCGGACACTAATGAGCTAATCAAACATTCCTAGTGCATAAATCCTGAGCTGAAATGACTTTCTTCTCACCTAGGCTCCCAACCGCATGCATGACAAGGCCTCCATGTGGTTGACAGCCTCCAAGCGCATGCATAAGCCTAACAGGTTGTGGTTATTACCCAAATTCCTCGGTTCATATGGTGTGGTCCCAAATTTTGAGTCTAAATTCTAGGTTAGCCTCTATACCACAGCGCAAAACTCAGTGAAACTTTCAAGAATGATAAACAACATCAAGACAAAGCCATCCATACCAAACTTGATCAAAAACTTGACCTAAACAGGCCTAACCATGACAGTAATTTCGTCAAACAGATCGAGAACATGTAAACTGGTCATGAAAGCATATCTAAACATAGGGGCCTGATACTTATCTAAGAATCATAATGAAGGTCTAATGCCCTGAGTCTCATAATAGTTTCAATAACACTTATTAGATCATGCATTCAATAACCATTCATCAACTAATCAAAACATGTCAAGAGCCATAGCTAGAAATTGTTATGAAACCACGCTTATAACCAACATATAACCGGAATAATATCCATGATATAACAACCATCAAGCCACAAAATATCAAGTAAAAATACTCATGAAAAACAATGGGAAAAGAGATATTATTAACATATGAAAAAGCCAACCAAGTCAGGGACTTCCACATACCACCCAACCATAGATTTCATTGAACCAAATATTTCTTTCAGCCAATAACACCATGTGTCATGTTCCAAGCATGAATGTGGGACTCAAAACAAAACAAACAAGGCTTCCCAGAGGTTAAACTACCTCCACCGTTAGGCTTTATCGCAATCCCACCAAAAAGGGTCAAGGGATCAATAGGCCCAAAACAAGCACATAAACAATGAGGGCTTCTCGGAGATTAGGCCACCTCCACCCTCAGGCTTTACCACAATCCCGCCAAAACTAGTCAAGGGATTACTAGGTCCAAAACAAGCTTGGATGCCTTAGAATTTCTTCACCAATACCTTGAGGAATTTGATTGTCTCCACCCTCAAGATTTACCGCAATCCCGCCAAAACCGATCAATGGATTCCTAGGACCTATGAGAATTTTCCTAAGACCACCTCACCCTGTTCCAAACATCTGGAAATTCAAATCTCAACTGAATGAAAGAACCCTATCACACCATGGTTATTTGGAATTGGAAAGGCAAGGATGAAACCATTGTTGCACTTGGAAAAACCCATGTCACAAACAACAAGAGATCCAAATACATACATGCATGTACCATGCATTCACAAACCAGCTAGGAAATCACACATGCAACATGTTACTGGGAAGTATTCCTCCTGAAGCTGCTTAATCTAACTTTTCCTTACTCGTCAGTTTCTTTCCTTGTCCTTCCTTTGCTTTCTCCTCTTAGCGATCTTCTCTCTCTGAGACTAATTCTAAATCCAAACTAACGAAAGACTGTGAACTGATCCTCATATTCCTTTTTATTTTTGAGGCCTATATTTTCTTCATTTTCCTTTATTTTTCCTTCAATTGGTCTCTCATGCAAAGTTGTGACCTTTCATCTCCCTTTTCTCCTATTTTCATGTATTTTCATAAATAAATACCAATTAATTCCTCTTTTCCTTTGTCAATGCCTTTGTCAATTTCCTTAGCCATAATATACCAAAATGAACACCCACTAGGATGTTTTTCCCAACATTCAACTTGGAATATGTGTCTCATGACCTTGGTCTTATTTTGCCTTTATTAACTTTATTACATGAACTCTAACCTAAGGTTGTTACAAACCCCTCCCCCTTGGGGTGATCTAAATTGTATTATTATATTGTTTGTCATCCATCCCAATGCATTTGGAGTGGAAAAAGTGGAGGAATCAGCTCATGAGACCAATTTTACTAGCAAGACCCAAATTGGTGAAACGGGGTCTGAAGCCTTTCGGAAGCATTTTGAGGCATCAAATGACATTTCTTGGGGTAAAAAATCGTTACATAAGTGTCACACATTTTCATGTTATTTTACACACAGAAAGCTTTCTAATGACTGATCCAGGTGGATATTGGTGGCCACCCACCAAGTACACTTGGACCCCCACCATTGTTTCTTTTAGCTTTTTAGTTTCCTTAATTGTAGCACAATTTACTATTTTTAGCAGTTTTTCGGGTCCAGGACTTCCAGAGCCATTTTGAGGCCCTAAACGACGTCTTTTGGGAAAATTGGGAGCAACATGGGTCCGTGGAACTATGTTTCTCTTCCCAAAGTTGTATTTCTCGGATAGATCTTTCTAACGAGATATTTTGCACGTCAAACAGAGATCGTATGCCAAAGTTATGACCCTAGGAAGTTGATGTACCAATTTACCCAAATGGGGCCCACAGTTTGGCCTTTCATCTTCTAGGGTTAGGTTTTTGGATGTTTAGGGTTTTCAATTGTTTCTCAACAATAAATAGGCCTTCGAGCCTCATTGTAACATAGTTCAGAGGCATGTAGCCACCACATCTCTTCTTAGAGATAAGCTACCATCACCCTAGCTAGTTTATTTCCATTTCTGTTTGTAAGCTTATTTCAATATTTTACATTAATGAAATGAAGTATTATTTCCGTTGCATCTCTGTGTTTATGGTTATCTCTGTAATTTGTCGTGTTCCTATGTAAATCTAGATCAATGGTTTCAGAGCGGTCTACTTTTTCTTTGTTTTTCTTTACATGTCCCCAATGAGGTCGGGATATAAGGAGTTAGGGCTTGAATTGGTTGAACCTTTCCAAGACCAGCCACGCAAATCTTGATGACCTCCCATGGCGGATGAAAAGAAAGATGAGGGGGCAGGAGATCCTATCAAAATCTTGCTCGAAGAAGACCTCGAGCGACAAAGGAACGCAATGATGGATAGCTTTGCCGAGATCCTAAGTGGCTACCTAGGGGCGATGCATCGACTTCCAACAACTAAGCTGGAAACGCCACACCGTTTAAGGTACAAGTTAATTTTGAAATCCCCATATTCGAGGATCAGATAGATGCAGATGTCATCGATAAATGGTTAAATATGCTAGAGGGTTATTTTTCTATTCATGATTTTTCCAATTGGGAAAAGATTATTTTCGCTCTTCTCAAAGCAGCCCCCCACATCAAGGATTGGTGGGAAACCTACTGCGAGCTATTCGATCACAAAAGGAGGAACCACCCAACCTTAAGTGAAAACAATAGAGACTAGGTTTAGTGGCGCCAGAGCATGTCTCTAGCCTAGACCTCTAAATAATGTGCGTTATGTTCCAATGCGTTGTTAGGTTTATTCAGTTCATTTTAGAGTTGATCTTGAATTATGTTTCAATTTCCAGGCCTTACCATATGTATATCAATACCTAGGATGCAACTAGAATGAATAAAACATCTTTCATTTCGATGAACTCCTACTTACAGAAGGGTAGAGAGATCATTCCCAAACCAAGACAAAACCAAGATCAGCAAATGCAGTCACTCAAGAAACACAATGCATAAACACATAAATCCCTACAATGCATCAGTATTACTTATGAGAGATTTAAAATTTGCTTTCTGATTTTTCAAACATGAAAAACTGATCCAGACTTAAATAGGAACGGAATAAATTATAGAGATAACCATAAATAAAAATATGCAACAGAAATAATACTTCATTTCATTACTGTAAAATACTGAAATCTTCTTACAAACAGAAATGGAAAGGAACCAGCTAGGGTGATGGTAGCTTATCTCTGAGAAGAGATGTGGCGGCTACATGCCTCTGAACTGTGTTACAATGAGGCTTGAAGGCCTATTTATTGTTGAGAAACAATGGAAAACCATTAACATTCCAAAACCTAACCCTAGAAGATGAAATGCCAAACTATGGGCCCCGTTTGGGTAGATTGGTACATCAAATTCCCAGGGTCGTACTTTTGGCATACGACCTCCATTTGACGCGTACAATAACTCATTAGAAAGATCTATCTGAGCACTACCACTTTGGGAAGGGAAACATCGGTCCATGGACCCATGTTGCCCCCAGATTTCCCAAAAAACGTCGTTTAGGGCCTCAAAACGGCTCCGGAAGTTCAGGACTTGAAAAACTGCTAAAAATAGTAAATTGTGCTACAATTACAGAAACTGAAAAGCTGAAACAGATAGTTGCGGGGGTCCAAATAGGATAGGTGGGTGGTCACCAATATCCACCTAGATCATTCCTCCCCCCTTAGGAAGCAATGGTCCCCATTGTGTTGAGTTCCTCCATCTGCTGCACTTGTCCTGCAATCTCTGAGGTGTCCAGTAATGGTGGGAAGCATGGTCGACGACGGTCCACATTGAACACTTGGTGCAGGTGAAGGAATGGAGGAATGATGTGCTCCAAAGCATTGTTCCCCATAGCCTTGGTACTGCTGTAAGGACCTTGTCGGAGTGGTGTGAGCTTCTGATGGGTTCTGGTAAGGCATTCTTTCTGTCGATGCAACCAAACTTTGTTACCCACCTGAAGCTTGTGTGATACCCCTGTGGGTGAGGAGAAGTTGTTCCTGTGTTCTGTCATGACCATATCCCTTTGCTACTGCTGCTGTGTGGAGGAATCCTTTGCGGGGGTCATGGATGTAGCAACGATCTTCCCCTTACTTTCGGAGCGAACCAGATAGATGAATTTTCTGGTCTGGGAGATAAGCTTGCTGCCTTTCTTAGCAGTGATCAAAGATGTGGCGGTAGGTGGGGCTACCTCCGGTATCCTGTATAATGAATTATTCAAAGAAATAATGACAACATGAGGCCTTGACTCATACACAGCATGTTGCCTCCACAAGTATGGTTGGCCTAATAATACATCACAAACATCCAGAGGTATAACATCACACAATACCTCGTCTGTGAAAGGCTTGATGCTGTAGGGAAGGCGGCACTGCTGGCGAACTTTGAGATCTCGTCCTTCATGAAGCCACCCAATACTGTATGGCTGCGGGTGTGGTTAGTTGGTAGGCCCAACCACTTCACGACCTCTGCTGAAACAAGGTTCTTTTGGCTACCACTGTCGACAATGAATTGCAGCGGTGAACCCTTCACCCACATCTGTGAGTGGAAAAGACGCTCCCCCTCCTCTGGGTCTTTGAACTCATTCTTCTGGATCTTGGCAGTGGCAATAGTGGTGCTTGGATCCGCATCAATGATATGCTTCCATTTTCCATTCCCCTTGTCGGGTTCTGGCTCAGGGTCGGAACATGCATCTGATTCGGAAGCCTTTAACTCGGCCACCAATGACTGCTTGGTTCGACACTCACTTGTGTTATGAGTGGGACTCTTGTGGGACTCACACCACTTTCCTGTGTCCTTCTTCAACTTCGTGGTGTTTTTCTTTTCCTGCAGCTTCGACGGGTTGTCTTGGGTTACCCCACCTTGGCTTTGTCCTTTGGGCTTCGGATTTGCAGATCCAAAGTCTCGCTTCTTCTGTTTGAACTTTTTCTCAATTTTCACAGCGTATCGGTATGCTGTGCCGAGTGAGGACATGTTCAAAAACTCCATATCTTCCTGGATGTATTTATGTAGGCAACCACGGTATTTGAGTACCAGATGTAGCTCAAAATCTTTGATACCCAACTGTGTGCAAAGGGTATGAAAAATGTTTGTGAACTTCGACACATCTTGGTCTCGTCCCTACCGCAGTGTGGTCCATTTGATGTATTTGTCCTCGTAGCTTTTGACAGGGTAGTATTGCTCCTTGATGGCATCCCAAAATGAATCCCAAGTGGGTGCAGTTGAAAATAGTGAGCCTGTGCTTTCATCCTTCTGCTCACAATAGGTTTCCCACCAGTCCTTGACGTGGGGGGCTGCTTTGGGAAGAGCGAAAACAATCTTTTCCCAACTCGAAAATTCATGAACAAAAAAATATCCTTCTAGTAGATTTAACCATTTATCTATGGCATCTGCATCTATTTGATCCTCGAATATGGGGATTTCAAAATTAACTTGTACCTTAAAGGGCGTGGTGTTTCCAGAGTAGCTGCTGGAAGCCGATGCGTCACTTCTGTGTAGTCGCTGAAGGATATGAGCAAAGCTGTCCATCATCACGTTCCGTTGCCGCTTGAGGGCTTCTTCGAGCAAGATTTTGATAGGATCTCCTGCCCCCTCGTCTTTCTTCTCATCCACCATGGGAGGCCATCGGTATTTGCGAGGCTGGTCTTGCAAAGGTTCGACCAGTTCAAGCCCTAACTCCTTATATCCCGACCTCGTTGGCGACATGCAAAGAAAAACAGAGAAAAAGCAGACCGCTCTGATACCATTGATTCAGACTTAAACAAGAATGCAATAAATTACAGAGATAACCATAAATACAAATATGCAGCAGAAATAATACTTCATTCATTACTGTAAAATACTGAAATCTTCTTACAAACAGAAATGGAAAGGAACCAGCTAGGGCAATGGTAGCTTATCTCTGAGAAGAGATGTGGCAGCTACATGCCTCTGAAATGTGTTACAATGAGGCTCGAAGGCCTATTTATTGTTGAGAAACAATGGAAAACCGTTAACATTCCAAAACCTAACCCTAGAAGATGAAACGCCAAACTGTGGGCCCCGTGTGGGTAAATTGGTACATCAACTTCCCGGGGTTGTAACTTTGGCATACGATCTCCGTTTGACGTGTACAATAGCTCGTCAGAAAGATCTATCTGAGCACTACCACTTTGGGAAGGGCAACATCTGTCCATGGACCCATGTTGCCCCCAGATTTCCCAGAAAACGTCGTTTAGGGCCTCAAAACAGCTCCAGAAACTCAGGACTTGAAAAGCTTCTAAAAATAGTAAATTGTGCTACAATTACGGATCCGCCTTCCTTCCGAACCAACACCTAATACGATTAGGACCCGCCGCCTTACGAACAAACACTGCAGGGTAGACGTGGACGAATGTTCTCTTTTAGAGATGCCCAGTTAGCGTAAGTATGAGGGATTGAGCTGAAAAACTGAAAGAGATAGTTGCGGGGGTCCAAATGGGATAGGTGGGTGGCCACCAATATCCACCTGGATCAAAAACTTAGAGTACAAAATTCGCTTTCACTTTCACACACTAATGAACGCAATCTTTGACTTTGATAGCTTCGAATTCTAAAGAAACAAACGAGCAAGCGTGAAATTGATTGACCCAAACAATTGTAATATATGTCTGGTAGTGAAATAATCGAATCAACATGGGAATTGGTTCAACAAACACTAAACATCAATCATCAAGCAACAAGCGATGAAAAACTTCAAGCAAACCAACAGGAGGGTTGCGGATGAATCTCGAAAATACGAGTAACCAAGCCAAATAATTCAAAACTTGGAAAACTAGGTCACAGAGCCAAAATACAAGATTCACATCAATGAGACCAAAAAGCGAGCACCTTAACTAAAAGCAATTAAAACAAGGGAATAGATAAGAGAAAGACAACAAGGGATGAATCAGACTGATGAATTCAGGAGGCAGAATTGACAAAAACTATTTTACACGAATCGTCGCGGGTATAACACGAGCAACTAGCGCTGATCAGCCACTAGCCGTAGCGACAAAGCGACATCAGGATTTAGTGATGCACAAACTTACAAAATAGAGGCAGCGCGACGTCGGCACGACTGTTTAAATTTTTTTAGCAACGATCTTAAAAATAATGAAAGGCAAAGAAAAACTCCCAAACAAAGACCAATCTGCAACAAAGGGACTTTCCAGATTGACCCAAATAACCCAGAAGACTGATGGTTCAATCCAAAATACATTCACTCAAAAATCAAGCAAAAGCAAAAGAGAAAACATAGGACAGACTCCCCAGTGGAGTCGCCAACTTGTGATGCAGGAAAGTGTTCCCTCTGCGGACAAAGGCAACCCCTCTAGCCCTGGAGTGGGTCTAGTCACAACAAAGACAGATCAACAATAGATTTCCTTAAATATCCATTTTTGGAGGCCTACCTCAACCGGTGGTCAATGAAGTTCCGTTGCGCTGCTCCAGCTTCCGCTTCCTTCTTCTCAATGAGTGATCAACCTGAAACAATGCAAAAGAAATACAACAAAGCACGTAACCGGAAAACAACAATGATCTATTTACTCACAAAGTCAAGAAGTCATGAGCTATCAAGTAAATTACATAAAAGATATAGGAAAACATCATTGATTGTATTAATAATGAAATAAGAGCAAGCTTACAACCAAAGTCTTGATGCTGCAAGCCTTCTCAGAGGATCCAACCAATATGTTTCTCAAGCATTCACTCTTTGAAGATGGATCTCCCAACATACAATGTCTCTCTCTCACTCATAAGCTTTTACACAAAGTTAAGAGCACTCCACAACCTTCCACAAGCTATCAATCAATCCTACACTTGTCACACCCACACCAACTATCTATCAAACTCAAAAGCACTAACAGCACTACTCCAACAAAGGAATTACCAACTCGCTGGTCACATCAAAGGTGAGTGCTTTAATAGGAGAAGGAGTCTCCAAGAAATGTGGGAGAGAGAGCTCATCCTCAAGGAAGGTAACACAAATGATGGAACTGCCATACCAGAGGAGGAAAGGCGACACAAACTATGCCAACAACCAGGTCTGGAGACATCCAGAAGGCCGACTGGTGGATCGAATTCGGCAAATCTAGATCTTCGCAGGACATAAATTGATTACTCGCGACTACATCGCAGGGAACACACAGACTCATCATCGCAGGTTACGACTCATTACCTCGCACTGGGTCTAGAAATCCGACCGTCGCGGGAAATAGATGTACTCTGGCGACGAAGTCATAATGAAAACATTATGGACACAGGAACGTCACGCATATTAAGGGTTTACTAGTGACGAGGCAGAAACTTAAGGAATAAGGGTCATTTGCAGCAACAGAGAGCATTTTCTTAACCTTCTTGCATTAATGGGAAGATATGGACATGTTGATTTGACACATGACACAGTAGAAGGACTAAAATGAGGACAATGACAAATTACTGTGTAACAGATGCCCCCTAAAGCGTGAAGCCCGAGAGAGTGGGAGGGGTGAAATGCTTTACGAAACTGTTTGAACTGGAACCACCTTGAAGATCTTGCAAGTGCAAGTACAACTGATATTTGTAAGAGTGAAGTACGTATATTCTAGGCATGGGCGTAGCCATCCATAGGACATATGAGACTTGGTCTGTGGTATGGACATAGCCACCCAGTTGATAAGACCATAATAATGACAAAGGTATGGTCACAGCCATCCATGAAAACTCAAGCATGGTCGCAGCCATCCATCAATGAGTCATCAATGTAATCACGAACCAATCCACGCAACCTGAACATATGTAATCTTAGTTCGGGGTCTTGAAATCCAACCAATCATAGTACAAATTCTATCATGTGAATAGATGTGCTGAAGTCGAACATGATAGAAATTCACTTGATTATCGGCCAATGATGGAAACCGTTAACAAGCGCGAGAGAAACCACCAATAATGCCTATGGTTCTCAAGGTACTACCCAGTACAATCCACTAAGTGTGAAAAATGAGCTGAAGTCAAACACTCATGGAATCACCTAATCGAAGACCAATGAATAAAGTCTCTCGTCGGGTACGAAGAACTTGCCATTGAGGCATGCAAGCTCCAAGGTACTGAAAATATCTCTATATCAATCTCCTGGATAATGAGATGATGTCAACAGGAGACGATCCGTCGCAAGAGGGCCATGACGTTCCCCCATTAACGACATGAGATAAGGAACAAGTAGTAGATGGTGAGACAGAGTATCAGAAGAGGAGGTAAGGGTGTAAACTGCAGAATGATTATACTCTTTAATATAACGGCAACACGACTTTGGAATGTGGCAACATTTTGATACCAAGGGATGAGAGGCTTGATGGAAGCAATGCGGATCAGATAGAATGAGGCGAAAATGACAACCTAAACCCGCGGAAGGCCAAATGACGATGTATGGATATCCCATCCTGACAAGAAGCAAAAGTGTCGATGTTCAAGATTGACTAGCTGCCACAGATAATCAACGATGATTTCCAAATTTTCCCCCACCATTACTGGCGAGTACCCCAATTATTTTCGAAAACAAGCTTGAAGGGGATAGCATATGCTTGTAATATAAGTTCGACCTTCGGTCGAATCCAATCTATTAATAGTTTAACGAGCCCTGGGAGGAGAAGCTCAAGTCTCGTCATCGTGACGAGTCCAATGTTGTCAGGGTTTAACGAGTCCGACATAGGTAAAACTCAGAGTCTTTTTCATGTTTAGGGAGTTTGAGAAAGACATGAAAAAGAAAACTCCAGGGGGGTCCTTTTTTGTAGATTTGTGTCCCTCGAGCCCGAAAAAGTATAAAACAATACTCAAGAGAACCGCTTGATCATTACGACCAAGGAGTATTTTTCGTAACTAGTGACATCGATCCAAAAGAGTAGAAAAGCGATCGAAGACACATCGTTTTGTAACCGATATCAGACTTGAATCGACAAAAGTCTGACAATATTTTCGTGTTTATACAGTCAAAAAATGGCTTAAAGTAGATTGCCTCTTATTTTGTTTAATGAGTCAAAAGGAATTACTCGGCAACCTTTTCGTCTTTTAAGTCCGAAAAGAGCTTAAAGAGGACTTTGAAAAAACGGGTCAACTGTATACCAAGTAGGACGTAACTTTGCCACCTGTATTTCTACACAAGACACATCAAACGTAAGACCCATTCGACAAAAATAAATCATATATGTGGAAGATATGGTCAAAACCCAAAAACTTTAAGAAAAAATGCAATATAAATGGAAAAAACCCATGTCCTAAAGTATAATTTTTTAATTTTTTCAAACAATTACTATAAAAAGGGGTAGGGGGTAATTCATTTTCCATTCATATTGCACATTTTACCTTGGGTATTTGGAGAACCAACTTGAGCAACTTCTCCAAGCTAATTCCGGCACCATCCGTCCACAGTTCGTCTTGAAACCTTCGCCAAGTAAGTACATTCTCCTTTGCGATGCATTTTAGTAGTTTTTTTATACAATTTTGAAGTTGGATGGGTGATTATAGGCAGATTTTGAAGTTTGGGTCCGCCTCTTGGTCATTGCGAGAAAGCCACTCGGGTTAGCGACGACCGAGCATGATAATATGTATCACCTCCGCGATCGTCGCAAGATACTGATGTACTCTCGCGACGATCTAGGGAAAATGAACTAGTGCCTTCGCACCATCGCTGCTATTTTAAAAACAGTCGCGACGGCATCGTGAAGTTGAAAATTTTTATAATTCATGGCTTTAAGTTTATGAAAAGAATCCTAATTCATTTCTCCTTCAATGCAGGGCAAGATGGCATTTGTTTGGCAAGAAATAACTCACGATGTTAACGATGAACAAGCATTTGTTGATGCTGGGTGTCGAAATGCTTTGCGTGCTTGCGGGTTACTAAAATTCTTCCCCATTCCGCATCTTCGGGCCCAACCCGATTTGCTAGAGCTGTTAATCCGTGCTTGGAACCCAACGGATGGAAAGTTTGTCATCTCGGGGAAGGACATTGATTTTGATGCCACAGACATTTACTTCTTGACTGGATTATCCTGTTGCGGTGAGAGGCTGATTTTAGAGGGCCAACGAACTAGTGGGGAATCACAGGACATGTTAATAGCTCGGGTATGTCTAGGGGCACGTAAATCAGCTACTAGCGGGAAATTGGCGATTCCAACAATAGAGGATCTGATTCTTCTTTCAGTCCTATTCATGGTGACGAGGGTAGCAGGCTCTTAGGCCCAACATGAGGCAACAAAGACCCACCTCCAGTTGGGTCATGAGTGCCTCAATCCAACCATGTTCAACTGGGCAGAGGCAGTGACCATCAACATGAAGAGGCAACTTACCAAATGTTGTTGCAGGGAAACGAAGCAATTTGGTTACGAGTCTGTTCTGATTCCGCTCATGCTGGAGCGAGTCCCATCACTTCAGTTACAGGATATGGATTTGGACGATCGGAGACCATGGGAGACCCGGATTACTTGCTTGGCACATGTCATGCCGCAAGGAGGTGGCAGTCAACTAGTGTCGTGGGGACACTATTCTGGGAGTGGCTGAGTCATCAGAAAATCTTCGTTGAGGATTGGCCATACACAGGTATGGATTTTTGTGGGGACCTCAACATGATGCTGCCTGCTGGCGAGAAGTGGGATGATGGAGGTAAACACTTGACCACACTATGTTTTAGATTTTGTCTTTTACGATGTTTTTGAGTTTTTCATGCATATGTCTTGATGATGTATCTTATGTTACTGCAAATGTGGGACCAAAGCAACCTGTTGGATTGCCTCGGGAGGCACGGAGGGAACCACAAGTCATCCAGGAGCTGGCCTTGGTTCCTCTAACTGGAAATCCAATGGAGACAATAGCCCATAACCTTGAGGGCCTGACAGAGGGGATCCCAGATTACAAGGGGATCGAAGAGGTCCCTTTGGAGTATCAGATACATATAGTAGGAGTGATACCTAGAGTGCACCGACTCTTGAGACAGGTTGCACAAGCGGTTGTTTGCTATAGGCAGCATAACCCACTGCAGTAGGCGCCTAGGTTTTATTTGCTACTAATTTTTTGAGAGTCATGTGTCTCGGATGTACACAGACTCTATTTTTTGACATATACACTTATTTTTGAGTGCCTCAGTGCGCCACACGACATATATATATATATATTATATATATACTAGATTGATATATATATATATATATATATATGTATATGTTATCTTATGGTTCATTATTGTGTCTAAATGATTCCGTACAATGTTTGATTTACATGTTGCGTAAATGTCTGTCTAATACATGATTTGCTAATGCATCAGTTAACGTGTTTAATCTCCTTGGAATATGTTGATATGTAATAAAATAAAAACTTCTTTCCAACAATTTAACATGTAAATACAACCTTAAAATCCGATGATCTCTGATAGAATAACACCCATTGAGTTGGTGAACAATAAGTTGAGAATCTAGATTCACAACCAATGCACAAATATCGAGGTTAATTTCCTCTTCCAGCAATTCAATAACAGCGCTGTATTCAGCGACATTGTTTGTGGTGCAACCCAAACAAATGCCTTGAAGATCTACTAACTCACCATAAGGATCATAGATCACCCATGTCGTAGAGGAAAGATTCTGGGTACTATGGCAAGCACCATCAATGAAACCAACATAAGGTGCAGCAAACATTTGCAAAAGAAGTAAAAGACACTATAAGTGGCGATTACGCTTGCACACCAAGCCATACAAACAAACACACACTGAAAACACACATGCTGAAAGACACACGTATGTACAAATCATATGCATGGGATTCACGCGTAATATTTTTTCAGATAAAGCCCATTTCAAGGCTTATCTAGAGGATTCCCTTCGCAATCAATCATCTCATAGACCCCTTTTTGCAAAACATGCTTCACAATATGGGGTCCACGCCACATGGGCTCGAATTTGCCTGCCCCCAGCTTATCATTCGCTTGATCATAGAGCAGGACTAAATCTCCTTCAACAAAAGAATGGGGATGAACAGTTTGGTCGAAGTGAGTTTTCACTCTCTTCTTCTGTGCTTCAATCGCTAGAGAAGCTAGTCGATGAGTCTCGTCTAACCGCTCTAGGTAAAGAAGACTTTCTTCTACCAACGTAGTGTTGGGGAGTAATTTGATGGCTAATTTAAGAGAAGGGATCTCACACTCAATTGGAAGGGTAGCTTCTAGACCGTAAACCAATTCGAATGGGGTGAACCCGGTGGCATCCTTCACTGAATTTCGGTAGGCCCATAAGGTGGAGAACAACATCAAATGCCAATTAGACTTGTGCATACCGATGGTACGTTGAAGCATCATGACTAAAACTTTGTTGACAGCTTCCACTTGGCCATTGGCCTGAGGATAGTATGGTGTCGAGCTATCATGCCGCAAGCCCAGCTGGGTTGTTAACTCAGTCATCATATGTTTACAGAAATGTTTATTGTGATCAGTGACAATGGCATGAGGGACTCCGAAGCCTGAAATAACATGATTGAATAAAAATTGTGGCACTGTGTGACCGTCCTCAGTTAGTGTAGGCATCGTCTTGGCCCATTTCAAGAAATAATCAATGGCAACGATGATATACCCATGCCCCCCGGCCGAGTGAGGGTTACAGGTCATGTTTGGTCAATTTAGTGTTGTCTAAATTGCTATCATAAATTGTCAACCCGGGGCTCGTAAGCTGATGAAGTGAAGTGTACAATATATACTTAAGTATCCTTTCCTAGTTCTTTTTGTCGTTTTTAGTTTATGTCTAAATTATCTTCCTAATATGATGTGATGAAGTTATAAACAAGTGAGTGAATGTGTGTGTATGTGATGATTTCTAAATGCTTCTTAAATTCTCAAGAGAGAACTTGAATAATGACTTGAAATGGAATTAAAGCATCAAATGAAAACAAAGCATTAAACAAAAGACTAATGGCACTAGTCCAATACCTTTACTGCTGATAGAAATGAAAATGATATTTACATGAACTCTGCTGAAAGAAAAAACACTACTCTAGTGATCCAAAAATTAAATGACAAATCACACTACTTATTCTCCCTTAACATTCTGCCTTTAGCTGAATTAATCATGTGAAAAAGAAAAGTTAGGAGTGAATTAGCAATATGAGTCTAAAAACTAACAAATCAAGCTGCAGTTAGATAATGTTTTGGTCCCATAAAAGTTAGTGAATTATGATAAACAGAACCATTAAGGGATTAGCAACTTGACACAACTTGATAAAGGAAACCAAGTAAAGAAACTAGCTAAGTAAGTAACTGATGAAAATCACAGTAAAAAGTCAGCAGTTGAGATAAGACAACTTCAGATGCCACTAGTACTGAAAAGAAGTAAAAGCACACTGTCTTGGGCTCCTAATCAAAGCTGTAAAAACACACTGACCAGTCATGAAGATTACCGAAATGTAAAGCAGCATAATTCAAAACTGTACATTAATATACATGATCAAGTAAAGAAAAAGAAATGCAGAAAAGTAAATTCAAAGGCTACTGTACAATGGTTGTAGCAGACAGGGGCCCTCCATCCACTTCAACCAATTAAAAGATCAGCTACACGGATAGAAACATAACTGTCTTCTTCAAATTAAATCAACTCATAATAAACACAGTGGGAAGCGTAAAATGCTTTATAAAAAGGTCTTCAAAACAGAGTTTACAGTAGCAAAATATTAACTAAATCAGACTAACTATTCAGCGTGTGGAAACGCTTTATTTATAGCAAGAACATCAACTTTCCTGTGCGTAAACTAAGCTAACTAATAGCTAGGAAAAGGACACGTCCAGCAGCACCGAGCACGGATCTAGGGAACAGTCATCGTGGTTTAATAAATCTGGTGTTGGATTCTCGTCCCCTGCAATCTTCGTGGCTAAAGGAGAAGCCAGTTGTGACTTACGTGCTCCAACCGAACACGCAGAGCTGTGCCACCATTTGCAACCTTGCCGTTTGACCAGAGCTTCCTCCGCGTTGACCAGGGGTGTCGTCGGCCAGTTTGGCTGAGCTGATAGCACACGTACCATGTACACAGTCATACAAACTTGCCCATGTGGCTCTTTTCTCCGGAAGACACCTGGATCATATCAAACAAGAAAATAGCTGTGGAATCTAGGATCGGCTGCGGAATCAGAGATCGGCTGCGGAAACCTGTAATAGCTGCGAAATTGCAGCACTTGAACCAAAAATCTAAACCAACAATCAACCATTAGCACAATTAGCAAATGATGTTAAAAAGTCCTATAATGCAATGAATTGAACAAGTTAATGAAGGAAATGATAGCAAAAGAAGGAAATGAGTATGAAAAGGTTGTTGGGAGGATGGGTAAATGAGTGCAGGTTTGAGGCCCAACAGGTCATATAATCAATGCCCCATTTGGAAAAAGGGCCAATGGTAACGACAGGGTGCAAAGGATCAGATTCAGAGGATGGAGCCAATGCAGAAACAATTTCGACGTAGTTGAGCTCGGTAGGACTCAATGGCATATCATCGCCCCAGGATTCGATCTAATCAACGGGAGGAAGAACCCAAGGATCAAAGCGAACAGAAATCATGTTAATGGGAGCGATTTCGGGAGGTGGAAGTGAAAAAACACCCATAAGGGCAGGATCTTTAAAGAGTCCAGCACCCACACTCTCACATGGAACAGAGGTATGCTCCACGAAAGGCACGTTGCCATCGGAGGAAGAAGAGGCGAAGAAGGACAACTGGTCTACTGTGACGATTTTCCCTTGATGAGGAAAATGAATAACAAAAAATAGAGATGAAGCCACAGCTCACATGGCATATGTCCAACTTCGTCCTATAGGAGGTTGTAAGTTAAATTGGCACCGACAACTTTGACCTCTACTTCGACCATCTTCCCCTCCAGAGTAATAGGAAAGCACTGGAGGATACCATAAGGACTAGACTCTCTCCCATCAAAGGCTTCCAAGGTCATAGGAGACTGGCTCAGAGTCGGAGAACCGATAGCCTTCTAACAAGCAATAGACATAATGCAAGTAGAAGCGCCTTCATCAATGACCGTTTGGTGAATAGTTTTAGAATTGATGATGACTTGGATAAGGAAGGAAATTTGGTGAGGCAGTCTTGGTACATGACTGTCTAGGTCAAAAGTAATCAAATCTGAGTCGGCTGGGTCAATGCCACCGATAGCCGATAGAAAGTACTTCCTCTGGGAAGGGCAGCTCTGAGAAATTCTAATGTGGACATAGCTGATGGAGCCTAGGCTAAGTCCTCAACAATGCTATAGTGTTGAGTAGCGTGAGCATTAGGGTTATAAGAAGACTTCCATAGCACCCCTTTAGGAGGATTTCAGGTGATTGTTTCAGTGCTAGGTTGTTCGATATGGAGAGGACCAGAACTGGATGGAGGAGCACTAGAGGGGACCTCAGTTTCCTTCCCGACAGGCGACAGATACTCTTTTCCTGAGTACTAATGTGGATGGGAATCGTCCCAGCCATAAAAACCTAAGAACCAAAGGGAGAAGAGGATTGAGATGGATCAGCCACCATTTGAGTTTGTTGTGAGGGAAAAGGCTCTTTGAGCACGACAGGAGTCCCAGGGGCACCTTTCAACAAACGACTAACTTCAGACTGCCTTGGGCAGTCTTTGGTATAGTGGTCCTCCTCACAGATAAGGCAAGGATACTTAGTCTTGCGCTTGGCACCTTCCTCGGGTGGAGGTTTAGGGGAATCCTGCTTTGGTTGGTCGGCCTTATTCTTTCCTTTTCCCTTCTTTTTTCCTTTCGAGGCTTTGCCTGCCGTGGTGGACTGAATGGTGTTAACCTCGGAAGTATTACCAGTATTGGATACAACCTGAGAAGCATTTTTATTTGGAGCATTCGAATTTTGCTTCCAAGGGTTCACAGAAGACTTCTTAAAGGACGGATGGACAGAATTGATAACGCCATCAATAGATGGTGTTGGCAGGGCTTTTAAAGTTTTGGGTCTTGGAGCATCATGCAAATAATCATATAGTGTATCGGACTGGGAGTAAACCAAGTCAAGATACTGAGCACATGCAATAGCTTGCTCTTCAGTTACACATGCCCCCATAGCAATGTCCCGGGCTATTGGACCGACGAATGAGGTTGTAAACCAGTCAGTCAAAAGCTGATTGGGAATCCAAAACTTAATCAAATGGCAACGTCGTCTCCATTCATGGATATGATCAGAGATAGGCGTGGTCATGGTCTGCTTCAAAGACGTTAGGAGGTGTGTGCCTGTTTCATATTGAATCGGCAATTGAAAATAAGTTAAAAATTCCATAGCCAACAAGTTAGAGTCCTGAAAAGATCTACAAGCTAACTCAATATACCACTTGGCAGCAGAGCCGGTGAGAGTCTGTTGGAAAAGGCAGAGCCGGATTGAATCATCAAGCCATGAATTCGACCAACACTATAAGTGATAGGTCATGACATGAGCTTGGGGATCTTCTCCAGCTTTACCATTGAATTTGGGACAATCACCAGGAATCTTAATTGGAACCGGTGGCCAATATGGATTATGAAGAATAGGATCATTAGTTAGTTTGGATACGTCTGGTAATTCCAACGTTGCCAAAAAGGGTAATTGAGGGTTGAAGGACATCTGAGGTCGCGGATAAGAAACAACACCAAAGTTCCATCCAGTCCCCTATTGCCCCCATTGATTTTGCCCAGATAGATTTGATCCATAGGGATTTTGCCATAGGGGTTATAGCTGTAACTGGATGGTTGACCCTGGATTTGACCCCCTACATTCCACTAATTACCAACCTGACCTACAGGAGCAACATATGGTTGCTAAAAATTCTGATAAGGATTAACCTGCGGTTGTTGATAATTTTGGTATGGGGCAAATTGAGTTTTCCCTTGGGGTTGCTGAAAACCATAAGGTGGCTGGGCTCCCAACTGAGCCTAGGGGCCAAACTGCATTTGATAAGCAAGTCGGGATTGGTATCCAACCTGAATTTGGAGACTAGATTGGGTATGGAGCCTAAACTGGGGCACACTGGGTGGATATTGAGAAGCAATGATCATTTGAGTGCCTGGTTGAGTAGGCCCAGATGGATGTCCTTGGGAGAACTGAGGCTAAGTCATCTAGCTAGAAGGTTGACCCGGTTGAGATTGAGGTTGACCCATTTGCCCAGAAGGTTGAACTTGCTGGGTATTGGCTTGACCTTGCCCAACTGAGGGTTGTCCTAACTAACCAGATGGCTAAGAAAACTGGACATTTGGTTGGCCCTGTTGGATTTGGGGTTGACCAACTTGTCCAGATGGTTGATTAGGCTAGACAGTGGGTTGGCCTTGCTGAACATGAGGCTGACCGACTTGTCCAGAAGGGTAGCCTTGTTGGATACCAGGTTGGCCTTGTCATATGTAAGGTTATCCCGATTTACCAGTAGGTTGCCCAAAATAGGTAAAAGATGAACCACCACCAACCGAAGGTTGTCCTTGGAAGGGTTGTCTTTGTGGGCCTCCAGGTTGCCCTGGATAAGGTTGTCCATAATTTGCTATAAATGAGAGGGTTGCTCGTAAGACGGCTGACCTTGATAGGGTGGTCCTTGAAGATTTGTAGGCAATGCTTGGCCACCATGATAAACAGTGGTGCCCCAAGCAACAGACGATGGAACCAAGACCTCAACCATAGGTTGAGAAGCCATAGGTTCAGGGTAATAGATGTGAGCTCCGCGAGAATCATAATAATGAAACGGATTTTGTGGATCCAGATTCCAAAGAGCTTGGATATATTGATCATATGCCCACCCTACTGGAATGGAACCAGAAGAAGGCGGGGCACTTAGTGTAGGATTAACAACTCGTCATTGGGCCACTATTAGTAGGACCAGCAGAAGGCCTGGCAATAGTAGTCATCACTGAAGAAGTAGTGGAAGCACTAACAATAGGGGTTGAAGAAGCCACACAAATGGTTGGAATGGTCGGAACAGATGCGACAGACACATTGTGAATCTGGGGTGTAAAAGGCTCCAAAGTCGGAGGGACAGTACGAGACCATATGGAACTCGAAAGGGGAGATCTAGAACCGATGATTTCCGCCAAAGCATTATATCGTAAAGGCAACGTGACACCAAGGGAAGTAACCTGGAAAGGTGAAGTTTCCGTAGGCATAGGTATTTCACCTTTTGTCATAAAGGATTCTTCATCGAAGACAGGGGTCATCTCATCCATATCAGAGGAAGACATTGGAACCGAAACACTAGGAGGAGTAACGGGAAAGTCTTCTTCAGAAGGCTCCTAAACGGGGTTCCTACGGATGTCGTAGGAATCATCCTCTGGAGTGTGAGAGTTAAGTGGTTGGATACTCAGGATAACAGGAAGAGTATCACTAACAACCGGTACCTCGGGAGCGACAGAAGATGGAGATCCTTGGCCGCTTGGAACAGGAGACGGGATCAGTGATTCCACCAGGATGATTCAATTCAAAATCATAGGAAAACTAACGAGTAAGGAAAGAACCCTACGCAAACTAAAACGCAGACAAGATCTAACTGGGTAAATGTGAACATGACCGAATAAATTTTAAGACACAGGAACAGAACTTGACCTTTTCATCTTTAAAGAGTTGAGGAAAGGATGAAAAGATGACTCTAGTCACCTTTGAATATTTAATGAGCCTGTAAGGACAAGTGATTAGATGGACCTTTTCTTTTAGGGAGTCGGAAAAGGAACGAAAGTGACTACTCTGGAGAACTAGGCAAAAGGTTTACCAAAGAACCCGTAAAACTGCATATACACCTTGGCAATCATATGAAAACCAAGGACTTTTCGTATGACAGTCAGTCTTCCCGAATGCTGTGTTCGATGCGTTACGGTTTGCAAGGCAACAGACACGAATTCCTAAGGATAAAGGATGATAACCTAGTGGGGTCTCCCAACATATACTCGATGGTACTGGGAGCACAAGTCCATGGTAGCAGCGATTGGATCACAGAAGGAGGAATCACCCAACCTTAAGTGAAAACAATAGAGACTAGGTTTAATGACACCAGAGCACATCTCTAGCCTAGACCTCTAAATAATGTGTGTTATGTTCCAATGTGTTTTTAGGTTTATTTAGTTCATTTTAGAGTTGATCTTGAATTATGTTTCAATTTCCAGCCCTTACCGTATGTATATCAAAACCTAGGATGCAACTAGAATGAATAAAACATCTTTCATTTCGATGAACTCCTACTTACAGAAGGGTAGAGAGATCATTCCCAAACCAAGACAAAACCAAGATCAGCAAATGCAGTCACTCAAGAAACACAATGCATAAAGACATAAATCCCTACAGTGCATCAGTACTACTAATGAGAGATTTAAAATTTGCTTTCTCATTTTTCAAACATGAAAAACTTGGAGTGCAAAATTCGCTTTCACTTTTGCACACTAATGAACGCAATCTTTGACTTTGATAGCTTCGAATTCTAAAGAAACAAATGAGCAAGCGTGAAACTAATTGACCCAAATAATTGTAATCTATGTCTGGTAGT
>APFE030699503.1:32851-42869 GCA_000404065.3 Pinus taeda | reverse complement strand
GAAGTTATAAACAAGTGAGTGAATGTGTGTGTATGTGGTGATTTCTAAAATGCTTCTTAGATTTAAAAGAGAAAACTTTGAACAATAACTTCAAATGGAATTAAAGCTTTGAATGAAAGTAAAGCATCAAACAAAAAGACCAATGGCACTAGTCCAATACCTTTACTGCCGATAAGAATGAAAATGACATCTATATTAACTCAACTGAAAGCAAGAACACTACTCTAAGTTTTGTATTGAATCTAAAGCAATGCAAAAATTAAGTGACAAATCATACTACTTAATTCTCCCTTAACATTCTGCCTTTAACTAAATTGATCATGTGAAAAGAGTTAGGAGTGAATTAGCAATATGAGTCTTAAAACTAAATAAACCAAGCTGCAATTAAATGATGTTTTGGTCCCATAAAAGTTAGTGAATTATGATAAACATAACCATTAAGAGATTAGCAACTTGACAAAACTTGATAAAGTAAACTAAGTAAGGAACTAATGAAGCATGGAAACTAATAAAAATCAGAGCAAAAGTCAGCAGTTTAGATAAGACAACTTCAGATGCCACTAGTGTTAAAAAGAAGTAAAAGCACACTATCCCGGGCTCCTAATCAAAGCTGTAAAAACACACTGATCAGTCATGAAAAGTACAGAAATGTAAAGCAGCATAATTCAAAACTGTACATTAATATACATGATAAAGTAAAGAAAAAGAAATGCAGAAAAGTAAATTCAAAGGCTACTGTACAATGGTTGTAGCAGACAGGGGCCCTCCATCCACTTCAACCAATTAAAAGATCAGCTACAAGGATAGAAACATAACTGTCTTCTTCAAATTAAATCAACTCATAATAAACACAGTGGGAAGCGTAAAATGCTTTATAAAAAGGTCTTCAAAACAGAGTTTACAGTAGCAAAATATTAACTAAATCAGACTAACTATTCAGCGTGTGGAAACGCTTTATTTATAGCAAGAACATCAACTTTCCTGTGCGTAAACTAAGCTAACTAATAGCTAGGAAAAGGACACGTCCAGCAGCACCGAGCACGGATCTAGGGAACAGTCATCGTGGTTTAATAAATCTGGTGTTGGATTCTCGTCCCCTGCAATCTTCGTGGCTAAAGGAGAAGCCAGTTGTGACTTACGTGCTCCAACCGAACACGCAGAGCTGTGCCACCATTTGCAACCTTGCCGTTTGACCAGAGCTTCCTCCGCGTTGACCAGGGGTGTCGTCGCCAGTTTGGCTGAGCTGATAGCACACGTACCATGTACACAGTCATACAAACTTGCCCATGTGGCTCTTTTCTCCGGAAGACACCTGGATCATATCAAACAAGAAAATAGCTGTGGAATCTAGGATCGGCTGCGGAATCAGAGATCGGCTGCGGAAACCTGTAATAGCTGCGAAATTGCAGCACTTGAACCAAAAATCTAAACCAACAATCAACCATTAGCACAATTAGCAAATGATGTTAAAAAGTCCTATAATGCAATGAATTGAACAAGTTAATGAAGGAAATGATAGCAAAAGAAGGAAATGAGTATGAAAAGGTTGTTGGGAGGATGGGTAAATGAGTGCAGGTTTGAGGCCCAACAGGTCATATAATCAATGCCCCATTTGGAAAAAGGGCCAATGGTAACGACAGGGTGCAAAGGATCAGATTCAGAGGATGGAGCCAATGCAGAAACAATTTCGACGTAGTTGAGCTCGGTAGGACTCAATGGCATATCATCGCCCCAGGATTCGATCTAATCAACGGGAGGAAGAACCCAAGGATCAAAGCGAACAGAAATCATGTTAATGGGAGCGATTTCGGGAGGTGGAAGTGAAAAAACACCCATAAGGGCAGGATCTTTAAAGAGTCCAGCACCCACACTCTCACATGGAACAGAGGTATGCTCCACGAAAGGCACGTTGCCATCGGAGGAAGAAGAGGCGAAGAAGGACAACTGGTCTACTGTGACGATTTTCCCTTGATGAGGAAAATGAATAACAAAAAATAGAGATGAAGCCACAGCTCACATGGCATATGTCCAACTTCGTCCTATAGGAGGTTGTAAGTTAAATTGGCACCGACAACTTTGACCTCTACTTCGACCATCTTCCCCTCCAGAGTAATAGGAAAGCACTGGAGGATACCATAAGGACTAGACTCTCTCCCATCAAAGGCTTCCAAGGTCATAGGAGACTGGCTCAGAGTCGGAGAACCGATAGCCTTCTAACAAGCAATAGACATAATGCAAGTAGAAGCGCCTTCATCAATGACCGTTTGGTGAATAGTTTTAGAATTGATGATGACTTGGATAAGGAAGGAAATTTGGTGAGGCAGTCTTGGTACATGACTGTCTAGGTCAAAAGTAATCAAATCTGAGTCGGCTGGGTCAATGCCACCGATAGCCGATAGAAAGTACTTCCTCTGGGAAGGGCAGCTCTGAGAAATTCTAATGTGGACATAGCTGATGGAGCCTAGGCTAAGTCCTCAACAATGCTATAGTGTTGAGTAGCGTGAGCATTAGGGTTATAAGAAGACTTCCATAGCACCCCTTTAGGAGGATTTCAGGTGATTGTTTCAGTGCTAGGTTGTTCGATATGGAGAGGACCAGAACTGGATGGAGGAGCACTAGAGGGGACCTCAGTTTCCTTCCCGACAGGCGACAGATACTCTTTTCCTGAGTACTAATGTGGATGGGAATCGTCCCAGCCATAAAAACCTAAGAACCAAAGGGAGAAGAGGATTGAGATGGATCAGCCACCATTTGAGTTTGTTGTGAGGGAAAAGGCTCTTTGAGCACGACAGGAGTCCCAGGGGCACCTTTCAACAAACGACTAACTTCAGACTGCCTTGGGCAGTCTTTGGTATAGTGGTCCTCCTCACAGATAAGGCAAGGATACTTAGTCTTGCGCTTGGCACCTTCCTCGGGTGGAGGTTTAGGGGAATCCTGCTTTGGTTGGTCGGCCTTATTCTTTCCTTTTCCCTTCTTTTTTCCTTTCGAGGCTTTGCCTGCCGTGGTGGACTGAATGGTGTTAACCTCGGAAGTATTACCAGTATTGGATACAACCTGAGAAGCATTTTTATTTGGAGCATTCGAATTTTGCTTCCAAGGGTTCACAGAAGACTTCTTAAAGGACGGATGGACAGAATTGATAACGCCATCAATAGATGGTGTTGGCAGGGCTTTTAAAGTTTTGGGTCTTGGAGCATCATGCAAATAATCATATAGTGTATCGGACTGGGAGTAAACCAAGTCAAGATACTGAGCACATGCAATAGCTTGCTCTTCAGTTACACATGCCCCCATAGCAATGTCCCGGGCTATTGGACCGACGAATGAGGTTGTAAACCAGTCAGTCAAAAGCTGATTGGGAATCCAAAACTTAATCAAATGGCAACGTCGTCTCCATTCATGGATATGATCAGAGATAGGCGTGGTCATGGTCTGCTTCAAAGACGTTAGGAGGTGTGTGCCTGTTTCATATTGAATCGGCAATTGAAAATAAGTTAAAAATTCCATAGCCAACAAGTTAGAGTCCTGAAAAGATCTACAAGCTAACTCAATATACCACTTGGCAGCAGAGCCGGTGAGAGTCTGTTGGAAAAGGCAGAGCCGGATTGAATCATCAAGCCATGAATTCGACCAACACTATAAGTGATAGGTCATGACATGAGCTTGGGGATCTTCTCCAGCTTTACCATTGAATTTGGGACAATCACCAGGAATCTTAATTGGAACCGGTGGCCAATATGGATTATGAAGAATAGGATCATTAGTTAGTTTGGATACGTCTGGTAATTCCAACGTTGCCAAAAAGGGTAATTGAGGGTTGAAGGACATCTGAGGTCGCGGATAAGAAACAACACCAAAGTTCCATCCAGTCCCCTATTGCCCCCATTGATTTTGCCCAGATAGATTTGATCCATAGGGATTTTGCCATAGGGGTTATAGCTGTAACTGGATGGTTGACCCTGGATTTGACCCCCTACATTCCACTAATTACCAACCTGACCTACAGGAGCAACATATGGTTGCTAAAAATTCTGATAAGGATTAACCTGCGGTTGTTGATAATTTTGGTATGGGGCAAATTGAGTTTTCCCTTGGGGTTGCTGAAAACCATAAGGTGGCTGGGCTCCCAACTGAGCCTAGGGGCCAAACTGCATTTGATAAGCAAGTCGGGATTGGTATCCAACCTGAATTTGGAGACTAGATTGGGTATGGAGCCTAAACTGGGGCACACTGGGTGGATATTGAGAAGCAATGATCATTTGAGTGCCTGGTTGAGTAGGCCCAGATGGATGTCCTTGGGAGAACTGAGGCTAAGTCATCTAGCTAGAAGGTTGACCCGGTTGAGATTGAGGTTGACCCATTTGCCCAGAAGGTTGAACTTGCTGGGTATTGGCTTGACCTTGCCCAACTGAGGGTTGTCCTAACTAACCAGATGGCTAAGAAAACTGGACATTTGGTTGGCCCTGTTGGATTTGGGGTTGACCAACTTGTCCAGATGGTTGATTAGGCTAGACAGTGGGTTGGCCTTGCTGAACATGAGGCTGACCGACTTGTCCAGAAGGGTAGCCTTGTTGGATACCAGGTTGGCCTTGTCATATGTAAGGTTATCCCGATTTACCAGTAGGTTGCCCAAAATAGGTAAAAGATGAACCACCACCAACCGAAGGTTGTCCTTGGAAGGGTTGTCTTTGTGGGCCTCCAGGTTGCCCTGGATAAGGTTGTCCATAATTTGCTATAAATGAGAGGGTTGCTCGTAAGACGGCTGACCTTGATAGGGTGGTCCTTGAAGATTTGTAGGCAATGCTTGGCCACCATGATAAACAGTGGTGCCCCAAGCAACAGACGATGGAACCAAGACCTCAACCATAGGTTGAGAAGCCATAGGTTCAGGGTAATAGATGTGAGCTCCGCGAGAATCATAATAATGAAACGGATTTTGTGGATCCAGATTCCAAAGAGCTTGGATATATTGATCATATGCCCACCCTACTGGAATGGAACCAGAAGAAGGCGGGGCACTTAGTGTAGGATTAACAACTCGTCATTGGGCCACTATTAGTAGGACCAGCAGAAGGCCTGGCAATAGTAGTCATCACTGAAGAAGTAGTGGAAGCACTAACAATAGGGGTTGAAGAAGCCACACAAATGGTTGGAATGGTCGGAACAGATGCGACAGACACATTGTGAATCTGGGGTGTAAAAGGCTCCAAAGTCGGAGGGACAGTACGAGACCATATGGAACTCGAAAGGGGAGATCTAGAACCGATGATTTCCGCCAAAGCATTATATCGTAAAGGCAACGTGACACCAAGGGAAGTAACCTGGAAAGGTGAAGTTTCCGTAGGCATAGGTATTTCACCTTTTGTCATAAAGGATTCTTCATCGAAGACAGGGGTCATCTCATCCATATCAGAGGAAGACATTGGAACCGAAACACTAGGAGGAGTAACGGGAAAGTCTTCTTCAGAAGGCTCCTAAACGGGGTTCCTACGGATGTCGTAGGAATCATCCTCTGGAGTGTGAGAGTTAAGTGGTTGGATACTCAGGATAACAGGAAGAGTATCACTAACAACCGGTACCTCGGGAGCGACAGAAGATGGAGATCCTTGGCCGCTTGGAACAGGAGACGGGATCAGTGATTCCACCAGGATGATTCAATTCAAAATCATAGGAAAACTAACGAGTAAGGAAAGAACCCTACGCAAACTAAAACGCAGACAAGATCTAACTGGGTAAATGTGAACATGACCGAATAAATTTTAAGACACAGGAACAGAACTTGACCTTTTCATCTTTAAAGAGTTGAGGAAAGGATGAAAAGATGACTCTAGTCACCTTTGAATATTTAATGAGCCTGTAAGGACAAGTGATTAGATGGACCTTTTCTTTTAGGGAGTCGGAAAAGGAACGAAAGTGACTACTCTGGAGAACTAGGCAAAAGGTTTACCAAAGAACCCGTAAAACTGCATATACACCTTGGCAATCATATGAAAACCAAGGACTTTTCGTATGACAGTCAGTCTTCCCGAATGCTGTGTTCGATGCGTTACGGTTTGCAAGGCAACAGACACGAATTCCTAAGGATAAAGGATGATAACCTAGTGGGGTCTCCCAACATATACTCGATGGTACTGGGAGCACAAGTCCATGGTAGCAGCGATTGGATCACAGAAGGAGGAATCACCCAACCTTAAGTGAAAACAATAGAGACTAGGTTTAATGACACCAGAGCACATCTCTAGCCTAGACCTCTAAATAATGTGTGTTATGTTCCAATGTGTTTTTAGGTTTATTTAGTTCATTTTAGAGTTGATCTTGAATTATGTTTCAATTTCCAGCCCTTACCGTATGTATATCAAAACCTAGGATGCAACTAGAATGAATAAAACATCTTTCATTTCGATGAACTCCTACTTACAGAAGGGTAGAGAGATCATTCCCAAACCAAGACAAAACCAAGATCAGCAAATGCAGTCACTCAAGAAACACAATGCATAAAGACATAAATCCCTACAGTGCATCAGTACTACTAATGAGAGATTTAAAATTTGCTTTCTCATTTTTCAAACATGAAAAACTTGGAGTGCAAAATTCGCTTTCACTTTTGCACACTAATGAACGCAATCTTTGACTTTGATAGCTTCGAATTCTAAAGAAACAAATGAGCAAGCGTGAAACTAATTGACCCAAATAATTGTAATCTATGTCTGGTAGTGAAATAATCGAATAAACATGGGAATTGGTTCAACAAACACTAAACATCAATCAGCAAGCAACAAGCGATGAAAAACTTCAAGCAAACCAATAGGAGGGTTGCAGATGAATCTCGAAAAGATGAGTAACCAAGCAAAATAATTCAAAACTTGAAAAAATAGGTCATAGAGCCAAAATACAAGATTCACTTCAATGAGACTGAAAATCGAGCACCTTAACTAAAAGAAATTGAAACAAGTGAATAGATAAGAGAAGGACGACAAGGGATGAATCAGACTGATGAATTCAGGAGGTAGAATTGACAAAAACAATTCTACAGGAATCGTCGCGGGTATAACATGAGAAACTAGTGCCGATCAGCCACTAGTCGTAGCAACAGAGTGACGTAATCGTGGCAAAACACGTCTTAAACGTGACGGGGGATCGTCGCGACTATGTGACAGGATTTAGCGACACACAGACTTACAAAATAGAGGCAGCGCGACGTCGGCGCGACTGTTTAAATTTTTTTAGCGATGATCTTAAAAACAATGAAAGGTAAACAAAAACTCCCAAAAAAAGACCAGTCTGCAACAAAGGGACTTCCCAGATTGACCTAGGTAACCCATAAGACTGATGGTTCAATCGCAAAATCCAAAAGACATTGACTCAAAAATCAAGCAAAAGCAAAAGAGAAAACATAGGACAGACTCCCCAGTGGAGTCATCAACTTGTGATGCAGGAAAGTGTTCCCTTTATGGATAGAGGAAACCCCTCTAGCCCTAGAGTGGGTCTAGTCACGACAAAGACATATCAACAATATATTTCCTTAAACAGTCATTGTTGGAGGCCTACCTCAACCGGTGGTCGATGAAGTTCCGTTGCATTGCTCCAGCTTCCGCTTCCTTCTTCTCAATGAGTGATCAACCTGAAACAATGCAAAAGAAATACAACAAAGCACGTAACCGGAAAACAACAATGATCTATTTACTCACAAAGTCAAGAAGTCATGAGCTATCAAGTAAATTACATACAAGATATAGGAAAACATCATTGATTGTATTAATAATGAAATAAGAGCAAGCTTACAACCAAAGTCTTGACGCCGCAAGCCTTATCAGAGGATCCAGCCAGTATGTTTCTCAAGCATTCACTCTTTGAAGATGGATCTCCCAACATACAATGTCTCTCTCTCACTCATAAGCTCTTACATAAAGTTAAGAGCACTCCACAACCTTCCACAAGCTATCAATCAATCCCACACTTGTCACACCCACACCAGCTATCTATCAAACTCAAAAGCACTAACAACACTGCTCCAACAAAGGAATTACCAACTCGCTGGTCACATCAAAGGTGAGTGCTTTAATAGGAGAAGGAGTCTCCATGAAATGTGGGAGAGAGAGCTCAACTTCAAGGAAGGTAACACAAATGATGGAACTGCCATACCAGAGGAGGAAAGGCGACACAAACTATGCCAACAACCAGGTCTGGAGACATCTAGAAGGCTGACTGGTGGAATGAATTCGCTAAATCTGGATCGTCGTGGGACATAAACTGATTACTCGCGACTACATCGCAGGGAACACACAGACTCATCGTTGCAGGACACAACTCATTACCTCGCGTCGGGTCTAGAAATCAGACCGTTGCGGGAAACAGATGTACTCTAGTGATGGAGTCGCAATGAAACCATTATGGACACAGGAACGTCACACATATTAAGGGTTTACTAGCAACGAGGCATAAACTTAATGAATAAGGGTCATTTGCAGCAGCAGAGAGAATTTTCTTAACCTTCTTGCATTAATGGGAAGATATGGACATGTTGATTTGACACATGACACAGTAGAAGGACTGAAATGAGGACAATGACAAATCATTGTGTAACACTGGGAAATTTGTTTTCCTAATGATACGCCCTCAAGGAAAGAAGAAGACGGTGGCCACGACCTCTAGACAGGGCTCCTCCGCACGGAAACTATAGATGGACAAGGTCATGGAGGAGTACGAGGACATCTTCACCTCCCCCACGGGGGTTCCTCAGCACTATCAGGTCAAGCACTCCATCCGTTTGACATTAGGTGCGTTTCTGCCCAATGGACCAATCTATCTGCACTTTATTCTGAAGAACGATGAAATCAAGAGGCAAATTCAGGAGCTATTGCAAAAAGGTCACATATGTCCGAGTTCATCGCCTTGTGGGAGCCTGATTATGTTGGTACAGAAGAAAGATGGTACTTGGAGACTCTGTATTGACTATCAGGTGCTGAACAAGATCACTTTCCGTAATAGGTACCCGATCCCATGGATTGATGACCTCTTAGACCAAGTGAAGGGGGAAAAATATTTCAGCAAGATCGATTTGAAGTTAGGATATCACCAAGTACCAATCGAACCCTTCAATGTGTGGAAGACTGCCTTCAAAGCCAAGGAGGGCCTTTTCGAATGGTTGGTTATGCCTTTCGGATTGACGAATGCTATTGCAACCTTCATGAGGCTAATGGATGACATCTTGCGGCCATTCACCAACTCATTTGTAGTGGTATACTTGGATAACATCTTTATCTTCAGCCAGAGTTGGGAAGAGCACCTCCACCACATCTGACAGGTTCTCCAAACACTGCGGCAACACAAGTTATGTGCCAATTTGGAGAAATGCACTTTTGGCATGAACCAAGTTCAGTATCTGGGATACATTATTGATGAACAGGGGGTGCATGTGGATCCATCCAAGATCCAAGTCATTTGGGATTGGCCATCTCCAACCACTCTGACAGAGCTACGCAACTTTCTAGGTCTTGCCAACTTCTACTACAGGTTCATGTTGGGATTTTCTCATATCACTTGGCCTTTGAGTCAAGTCACCAAGGGAGGAGCGAAAAAAAAATTCTTTTGGTCTGAATCTCAACAGAAGGCATTCACACAGTTGAAAGATCGCCTCTACTCGACACCAGTTCTTGCATTACCAAACTTGCAACAACCATTTGAGGTCGAGACAGATGCCTCTGACTACACTATTGGGTAGTCCTTACTCAACACGAGAATCTAGTGGCATATCACAGTGAGACACTTTCAGACACAGTCTAGAAGTATCCCACTTATGACAAAGGGATGTATTCCATTGTGCAGGCCTGCTGACAATAGAAGCATTACATTTTAGGGAAGGAAACAATCATCTACACAGACCACCAACCCCTGCAGTTCATATAGACCCAAGGGAAATTGCAGAATGATCGCCATCAGAAGTGGTCCACATACCTGCAATAGTTCCATTTGAATATCAAGTATAAGAAGGGAAGCACCAATAATGTTGCAGATTGCC
>APFE030699503.1:15086-31634 GCA_000404065.3 Pinus taeda | reverse complement strand
CCCTATGTTCAACACAGCTACAACTGGGCTCTCCACAGCTCGACTGGCCACAACCCTTTTCAGGTGGGCTTGGGATTCCAGCCACTATGTCCCATTAATGTGGCCATGCCATTTGCAACTACTCAAGTAGATTCAGCTCATGTCCAGTCTGAAACAGATAAGGCAAATAGCTTCATTGAGCACATCCAACATATTCGCCAGCAGGTCCATGACACTCTGGAGAAATCAAATGCTAAGTGCAAGCAGCAACATGATCAACCTCGGGTGCCACACAAGTTTCAGGTGGGCGACAAAGTCTAGTTGCATTTGCAAAAGGAACACCTTATCGCAGCCTATCGGAAACTCAGACCACTCCGATATGGTCCTTACACCATTACCAAGTCTGTGGGAGACAATGCATTTGAGCTCAGCATTCCCCTCTTCCTTGGCCTGCACCCAGTGTTCAATGTGGACTGCCTTCGGCCATACTTTCCACCATTACTAGACACATCCGACATTGCAGAACAACTCACACCCACAGAGTTAAATCCAGATTGCATGGAACAAGCTGCAACTAATCGAATCATGGACATACAGATCAAGCACACTCGCCAGCAGAATATCCAACTATATCGAGTTGTCAAAGCAGACCAACGCCTTCACCAGGGCAAGTGGCTCACCAGGGACCAAGTTCAGTAGAAGTTTCCTCATCTCATGGAGGAACTCAACGCAATGGGGACCATTGCTTCCTAAGGGGGGAGGAATGATCTAGGTGAATATTGGTGGCCACCCCCCAAGTCCACTTGGATCCCCACCATTATTTCTTTTAGCTTTTCAGTTTCCTTAATTGTAGCATAGTTTACTATTTTTAGCAGTTTTTCAGGTCCTGAACTTCCAAAGCTGTTTTGAGGCCCTAAACAACGTCTTTTTGGGAAAACTGGGAGCAACAAGGATCCATGGACCTATGTTTCTCTCCCCAAAGTTGTGGTTCTCGTATAGATATTTCTAACGAGATATTGTGCACGTCAAATGGAGATCGTATGCTAAAGTTACGACACCAGGAAGTTGATGTACCAATTTACCCAAACAGGGCCCACAGTTTGGCGTTTCAACTTCTAGGGTTAGTTTTTTGGATGTTTAGGGTTTTCCATTCTCTCTCAACAATAAATAGGCCTTCGAGCCTCATTGTAACACAATTCAGAGGCATGTAGCCACCACATCTCTTCTAAGAGAAGCTACCATCGCCCTAGCTGGTTTATTTTCATTTCTGTTTGTAAGCTTATTTCAGTATTTTACATTAATGAAATGAAGTATTATTTCCACTGCATCTCCATGTTTATGGTTATGTCTATAATTTGTTGCATTCCTATGTAAATCCGGATCAACGACACAAGAATCACGTCAATCAGAGTCCGTATGAGAAGGTTATGCCACTCAAAAGTTGACCTTCCTATTTTCACACCTATAGTTCGGGAGGATACTGTGTCAACCCCCATTATTCATGGAAAAGGGGCTAGCTACATGTTTTTTATGTAGAAGACTCTATAAGAATCTATTTTGTAACTCTAGTTAATAGTTGATGTAATTAGACTTAACCACTAGTAGGTTATCGAGTTGTGTTAACTGGGCCACTACGAGGAAGATGCATTCCATTCTTTCGAGAGTGTTTGTTCCATAGAGGAGCAAATATAGCTAGGAGAGATAGGAGGTAGAGCACTTCTTTGTATTTGCAGCCATATTTCTAGATAGAGAAAGAGAGCGAAGTAGCCTCACCTTCCAGTTGGGTTTTCTCCCAAAAGGGTCTCCTAGAGAGAATATCTTGTGTCCTATTTGTGTGTGAGCTTATTTTTTCGTTATCTTCTTTTTTGCATAATTTATTTTTACATGCATGCACTAATTACAACGAGATCTACATATCTAGAAATTAAATAAAATTGTATTAGTGTAGAATCTCAGATTTTTAATATAATATTATCAGATCTATTGTGACGAACTATCCAGTGGAATATCCACTACGGTTTACGGATCATGGGGGAACATCGACCTCAGTGTTCTTTGACACCTATGAGTCGCAGGACCATTGAAAATAAAAACATACTGGCCATGGAGCTTTATAACTTAGCTCGTTGTAGTATTTACAATGACATCTTGCTAAAGAAATGACAATCATATTATTTACTGGAGCTTTGTAACACAACTCACTATGATATTTACAATAAAAACCACATATACTTATGCACATTTGCTTCAACCAGCAAATAACTATATTGTTTATGGAGTTTTATAAACTAGCTCAATACAATATTTACAATAATATACACATATACATATGCACATTTTCTCTAACCAGCAAATAAAAGGGTATTGTTCCTGCATTAGTCGACAAGGAAATCTAGAGGCTCACACCTCCACCCTCAAATTAGTATTAGGATTCACCTCCTTCCAAGGAAGTCTAGAATCCACTGCCAAATTCAACCTGCATCCAATGTCCAATGCTATGATCCTTGCGCTACTTGTTCTCTAAGTGAACAAACACTGACTTATTGTTCTAGGGCACACTCCTAATGTGCTTCTGATTCCATATTAAATTCTAATGACCAAAACAAATCCATTCCCCAACCTTTCCTTCTCTAGTACATAGTCCCTTGGGCAATCTGGTCACTCCCTTTCATGCAATCACTCACCTTCCAAGTTCTCCAATATTCCCTTTCCTAGATGATCCATCCCTTGGCAAGGTTTCCTCACATCGGAAGGTCCAAAAATCAAGGCATATACCTTCCTCAAAACCATCATATCGATCATAGCATGCTCATGGAAATCAATGGACACTATTGGGTACCAGTGTCCCACAATAGCCCTACTCTTGAATGCTTACTAACATACTGTTACCTATTCCAATTCCTTTTTTTGTTGTTCCTAATCCTTGCAGTTAGTTTCAACCATCCAAACCGGGCATTTCCTTGCCTTCCTGTACCAAGCACATAATTTCCATTAGACTAAAAAGGAATTGAAATAAATTCAAATGATACCTGATTGGTGGCCTGTTAATAAGATGCACTTGCAATTCTTTTTACTTCCTGTCACAACAAGTCAAACTAGCTCTTCAATCAAATCATCATGTATAAACATATCACATCCCATTAGCTCAAAATGCAACCATCATAAATCAAAATCATAGATCACATGTAACCACCATAAATCATAATCATAGATCACATGTAACCATCATAAATTAGAATCATATGCATAATAAAAAACTGAAATAAAATACCAATACTTATCTTTCAAATGATTCTTTTCTTTTTCCTTTGTTCTTTGTCCTTTTCCTACACATGTTGAATCAATTTCCAAACATGCCAAACACCTAGTGCCTTCTCTTCTCTTTGACCACGTATACACACTAGTTTGGTTTGCGAAACCTGAAAAGCACCCAATGTCTTCTCTTCTCTTTAAACACGTATACACACTGGTTTGGTTTGCCAAACACAACTAGCACCCAATGTCTTATTGTTATGCTCTTGACCTGCGAGAAGATACCAAAATACCAAATATGTGAAGAAATATACCCAGAACACAGAACAATAAGAAATAACAACAAGTATTTTATTAATCAGAAAGGAAAGCAATGTTCACTTGCCTCTTCGAGGGAGAAACCTCCAACAGAGCTGGGCTCAATTACAAAATAAGACATGGCGCTCCTCGAGGGGAGTCTCTATCCTTTATATAGGATTCATACATGCAATACCATGGGTCAATACCATGGTTCTTATTAATACTAGCTATCTAATACCATGGCCCATTTGCAACTAACTGTGGTCCCTTCTTTAAATGCGGGTCAACCACTTACAATTATTAATATGGGCTTTATTGAATCTTTACTTAACTATAACTATGACTCGACCCTATTACATCAATAAGGGGGTTAGGGTTGGACCCTAACATGCCCTCCCCCATAAAAAATAGCCTTGTCCTCAAGGCTGAAGCTATGGAAACTGCTGAAGGACAGTGGCTGGTTCCCAGGTCGCATCTTCTAGAGAGGTTTCTTTCCACTTGACGAGGACTTCCTTGATCATGCGGCCGCGCGGTGCCATTCGCGCTTGTCTAGAACCTATTCAGGCTGGAGCCAAATTAAACCTTCTTCATCCAATTCTGGTAGACTGGTTTGAATTCGGCAATGGTTCCCAATCACTTTCTTGAGGCATGAGACATGGAAGACTGGATGGATTTTTGCCGTGGGTGGCAAAGCTAGCATGTAGGCTACTTCTCTAATGCGTTGAAGTACTTGATACGATCCGTAGAATTTTGGAGATAATTTCTAACAACCCTTGTCTTTGAGTGATGTTTGCTTATATGGTTGCAGCCTAAAAAATACCTGATCCCCTTCTTGAAATTTTTGTTATGAATGATGTTGATTTTCCTGTTGCTTCATGCGGTTTTTAGCTTGATGGAGATTCTCTCTGAGGTGGGCCAACATGGTTGTGCGGTTCTGCAGGAGGTGATCGACTGCTTGTACCTTCGAGCATCCCTAGATATAAGAAGTAGGTGAAGGAGGGAGTTGACCATAAATTGCTTCATATTGAGTCATTTTGGTGGTGGCATGATAGTTATTGTTATAGCACAATTCTGCTAGAGGTAACCACTGTACCCATAGATGTTTCTTTTTTGAAGTGAAACACCTAAGATAGGTCTCCAGTTGACTGCTTCAGTTTGACCATCAGTTTGGGGATGATAGGAAGTAATGAGTTGTAGTTGGGTACCTTGTAGCCTGAAGAGTTCCTGCTAAAAGTTATTGGTGAAGATCGGGTCATGATCAGACACAATGGAAGTGGGCATGCCATGCAATTTGAAGATCTGGTCCATGAAAGATTGAGCCACCAAAGCCAGTGTAAAAGGGTGGGGTAGGGCGCAAAAATGAGCATACTTAGAAAGTCTTTCCACAACCACCATGATTACTAATTTGTTGCTTGACTTCGGAAGACCCGTAATGAAGTCCATAGAAACCTCTGTCCAAATTGAGGCCAAGATGGGCAATGGCTGTAATGTGCCTGGGGATTTGACTGTTTCTGCTTTGTGACGTTGACATACGTCACACTCAGCTACAAAAGTAAGAATGTCCTTTTTCATGCCTGCCCAAAAGAATGAACGTTGAGTGAAAGCATAAGTATTTTGAAAGCCTGAATGGCCTATAGTGGGAGATGAGTGCAACTCCGCCAAAATGCAACTTTTGAGGGTGGATGTTGTTGATATCACAACTTTGTCCTTATAGCGAAGAATCTCATCTTGCCAAGAGTAGCCTGCTGTGGAATTTGGATCCGCCTGCAATTTATTTAATGAGTTGGGAGAGCAAAGGATGTGAAAACCATTCCTTGCGAGACTCTTCAATCCATTTTGGAATGGGAAGGGAGATTGTGAATAGGGTGCTTTCCTCCTCAAATTGGCGTGATAAAGCATCTGCTACGACATTTTCGTGCCCTTTATTGTAAATTATCTCATAATCATATCCCAACATTTTGGCGAGCAATTTATTTTGTTGTGGCGAGGATAGTCATTGCTCCAAAAAATATTTAAGTCTTTGATGGTCTGTGTGGATTTGGAAACGTCGCCCCAATAAGTATGGTAGCCAAGTATCTACTGCATGTAAGATGGCCATCATCTCCTTCTCATAAGTAGATTGTCCCAGATTTGTCCCACTTAGTTTTTGGCTAGTGAAGGTCAAGGGTCGACCTTCCTGCATTAAGACCTCCCCAATACCTGTAACTGAAGCATCACATTCAATCACAAAAGATTTGGTGAAGTTGGGTAGTGCTAATACAAGAGTGGAACACATGGCCTGTTTGAGAGCTTTAAATGCCTATTGTGCTTCATCATTCCAAAGAAATGAATTTTTCTTGAGAAAGTGAGTGAGGGGTCTAGCAATGCGACCATAATTGTGGACAAATTTGTGATAGTAGCCCGTGAGGCAAAAAATCCTCTCAAGCTCTTGAAGGTCTTTGGTTGCGGCCAATCCTGCATTGCCTAGATCTTTTTGGGGTCCACCCTGACACCTTCACGCCCCACAATGTGGCCCAAATACTCAACTTATTCCATGCCAAAAGAGCACCTAGACATATTGACAAATAATTTATGCTTCCGGAGTAGTTACAAGAGCAGATCTACGTGCTGAAGATGTGTCGCCCAGGTGCAGCTGTAGATGAGCATGTCATCAAAGAAAACAACGAATTTTTTTTTGAGATATGGTTTGAGTAGGTGGTTCACGAGGTTCTGAAAAGTGGATGGGGCATTACAAAGACCAAATGGCATGACCAGGAATTCATAATGGCCTTCATGAGTGCAAAAAGAAGTCTTTGGAATGTCTACTTTTTCATGCGAATTTGGTGATAGCCCGAGCGAAGGTCGAGCTTAGTAAAGAATTGAGCCCCATTTAGTTCATCCAGCAAATCATCGACAACCAGGATGAGAAATTTATCTTTGACCATCAGCTTGTTGAGGGCCCTGAAGTCTAGACACATATGCCATTCCCAATCTTTCTTGAGCACCATGACCACATGCGATGAATAAGGACTAATGCTAGGACGAATGACGCCTACTTCTAGGAGTTCCTTGATGATTTTTTCAATTTCATTCTTTTGGGCGAACAGATATCTATATGGATGCACATTTGGTGGCTAGGTCCCTGGGGCCAAAGTAATGATATGATCATGTTCCCCTCTCGAGGGTGGAAGCTCATGAGGCTTGTCAAAGACCAGCAGATGGTTGTGTAAGATTTGTTGCATCTTAGGATGAATATGAAGAGAAGTGGGTTGGAAGGCCTGGATGGCATTAAATTGGGCTATAACTCCATGTTGACCCTTTTAAAAAAAAAATTCCATCCTATGTGAGCTGATGATAGAGGGAGCACTCACCTGGAATCTACGGAGGGTATGTGTGTGGTTGTTTTGCTTAAAGCTCATATATAACTCTTGGAAATCCATTGTGATTGGGCCGAGTGTGCATAGCCATTCAACACCCAAGAAAATGTCACACCCTTCCATGTGTTTGGAAAACATGTGCGCCTTTAGCTGATAATCCCCCATTTGAAGTTTGATATTTTCACCACAGCCTTCACATTTCATTCTCCCCCCATCAGCAATTTGAACCTGGAAGTTAGAGACTGCTCTAACAAAACAATGCACTGCTTCCGCGACTCTTTGATGGATAAATTTATGCGTACTGCCACTATCAATCAAGACTACTACAGGGCGATGCTTAATAAAACCTCTAATTTTGAGAGTTTGAGTAGAAGAAATCCCTACCAAAGCATGAAGTGAGATAACGGGTTCTTCAGGTACATTGTCCGGCTGGTTTTCCTCATCTTCCTCCTCTGGTTCCTCAAGTGGTGGGGCTTCCTCCGATGAACTGAGATCAGTAGCATCAATTTGAAAGAATTTGAGTTCCTTGAATTTATGTGTGGGGGAGTATTTCTCATCACAGTAGTAACACAATCCTTTCTTTCTTCTTTCTGCCATTTCCACTAGTGACACCTTTTGAACCTTGAGTGTTTGGGTAGTGCTTTGAGCCTGGGTGGGGCAACCTTTGGCTATGAAATTTGGGCGATTGGACTGGGCCGCTAATGCACATTCTACTTCACGAGCTATCTTGCAAGCATCCAACCATGAGGTTGGGTGTTGCAGTTGGACGTGGGCTTGTATGGCTTATTTGAGACCACTGACAAAACATTCCAAGTAGAACTGATCTTGTAGACCTCCTGCGCGGAAGGATAACGCTTCAAAGGTTGTCATATATTCGTTCACTATTCCTGTCTATCGGAGCTTAATAAGACGACCCAAAAAATTAGATTCATGGTCAAAGTGATCAGTAAGGGCTTTTGAGAATGTTTTCCAAGTCACGGGCCTTCCATAGCAACTTTGATGCCACTTCCACCATTGCCATCTTTCGTTGTCCAAGTACATGCTACCCACACTAAGCTGAGTCGCGTCATCTCTAATGTAATCTAGTGTGAAATATTGCTCCATTTGTGCTAGCCATGTGACTGGGTGAGAGCCATCAAATTTATACAGGTCTAGCTTAGTTGGTCACGGCTGGGACTATGGATGGTTGCCAAAGAGGTGAAGAGAATGGCTAGACTCGCCCTCAATGTTTTCATTGAAAGCATATGCTTCCGAGTGTTCCTCTGACTTGCCCTTTGTGAGTGTGTCAGCTAAGGTCTTGAGCGGCTGTAGTATTGAGTCCAACTTTTGTTCAAGGTTGTCGATCTTCTCATTGGCCATAGCTTGAGCTCTGGTTTGTACCATGCACCGATCTGGTGCACTTAAAATTTGGGACCACTCGAAATTTTTTACACTAAGTAGTTTATGGTACCACCTTGCTCAGCTCGTCGACCTGATTCTTATGGGCTAAGTCGACCTGATTTTTTTATTTTTATTTTTATTTTTACACTCTAAAATGATTTTTACTCCTCACTTAGGAATACTACAGTAGTTGAATCGTAGAAAAGTCAATTCTGCCCAATGTCCTACGAGAATCACGCCCAGGTATAGGGGCCCGCACAAACAGTCTGATCTTTTGGCTAACCCTCAACTGCAGAGTATGAGTAGGAATGCAGCAGTGATCGAACCCTTGTTGCTAGATCTGAATGGTGGATCTGATTGTGGCAACTGCTACAGAACCCAATAGCTAGATCTGAATGGCAGAACTGATTGTTGCGGCCACGATAGAACCCCACCTGCTAGATCTGATCTAGAAAAGATGATGCATGATCTCAAGAGAGACAAGGGAACTATAGTCTCAAGGAGTGTCAGGTGCTACAGAACGCAATATACATAAGGGTCTGACAACAGTACGCGGCCCAGTATTTCAAGGCACTAACCAAGGAGGATCAATCGTAACCTTAGCCGTACAACCCAACTACCCTATCGTACATGAGTAATCTCCCCGAGTGCTATTCTCGATGTACTATAGCAGCAAGAAAATCGACAGTTTATCTATGGTGAGGTTTCAAGAGAGCATAGGGGGCTTCCCATATACCTAGAGGGTACTTGGAAGACAGTCCATGCGCGGTTCTGTCTAATGTGCTACTACTCGAAGGGGTACCCATAGGGGTTGCAAGGGAGTCCAATAAGTGTGACCACCTCTTGTATTTCTTACATGCATGCCTCCCCAAATTCACAGGTTTATGCGCTCAATGACAGATCCCGTGGTTTAAAGACACCAAAACACGTCTCTAGCCAAATTATTTTTTTTTGCTACAAATGGAGATCCCACTAGCCCTGGAACCTGGCTCTGATACCACTTGTTATGCTCTTGACCTGCAAAAAGATACTAAAATACCAAATATGCGAATAAATATACCCAGAACACAGAACAATAAGAAATAATAACAAGTATTTTATGAATCAGAAAGGAAAGCAATGTTCACTTGCCTCTTCGAGGGGGCAACCTCCAATAGAGCTGGGCTCAATTATAAAATAAGACACGATGCTCCTCAAGAGGTGTCTCTATCCTTTATATAGGATTCAGACATGCAATACCATGGGTCAATACCATAGTTCTTATTAATACCAACTATCTAATACCATGGCCCATTTGCAACTAACTGTGGTCCCTTCTTTAAATGCGGTTCAACCACTTACAATTATTAATATGGGATTTATTGACTCTTTACTTAACTATAACTATGACTCGACCCTATTATATAAATAAGGGGGTTAGGTTTGAACCCTAACACTTATCTTCTCTTCAAGAAACAAGGGAATCTGGAGAATAAACTGCCTCCTCCCTCAATATTACCAATAAGGGAATCCAGAGACTAAACTTCCTCAACTCTAAATATAAACAACAAGGGCATCCAGAGGCTAAACTACCTTAACCCTCAATATCAACGACAAGGGTATCCAAAGACTAAACCTTCTCAACCCTCAATATAAAAAACAAGGGCATCCAAAGACTAAACTGCCTCAACCTTCAATATCAACAACAAGGGCATCTAGATACTAAACTGCCTCAACCCTCAATATGAGCAACAAGGGTTGAGACAATTTGATACCTGCCTGTCCCATCACATTGTACAACACATACACATACGCATTGTGCAACACAACACATACACCTACTCCTACACCTAGTGTACAACACAATACATGTGTGTACACATCATTCAATACAACGAACACACATGTTGCAACACAATGACTACACAGTACACATAACACAATACCACATATACACAACACAACATGTATGACAAGCACACAATACCACATGTACATAGTACTACCTGCATAACATGTACACAACACCACATGTACATAGCACTACCTGCATAATATGTACATAGCACCACATGTACACCACACCACCTGCACAATATGTACACAACCCCACATGTACACAACACCACCTACACAACTATACACATCACCACATGTACATAATACCTCATGCACAACGTGTACACAACACCACCTACACAAAACACCACATGTAAAACATGTACACAAAACCACATGCACACAAAAGCACATGTACAATTATGCACACAACACCACATGTACATAACACCACATGTAAAACATGCACACAACACATGTACATAGCACCACATATACAACATGTACACAACACCATATGTACGCAACAATGCATGTAGCATGCACACAACACCATATGTACGCAACACCACATATACAACATGTACACAACACCACATATGCAACATGTACACAATACCAGTACTACACATTCAGAGACCACATCGTGTCTACCAAGCATCCTTTCTTCTAGTGTCTTTCCACTATCCATTTCTATCCCAACATGTCACAGATTGCACTTCTTTCATACTGATGATGCATCCCTTAGTAAAACTTGTCCATAGCATAAATATAAGCATAGTATAAGCACATAATATAAATTCTTAAATGATACTAACCTCATAGACATGTCAAGAAAACTCTTCCACTTGATTCCTCATAAACCAGGAACCTCTTCATGTCATTCACCTACATAAGAAATCATCCCTCCAAAAGCATGATCCCTAACAATCTTGTCAGCCAATGACATACATACATACATATATACATATAAACATTAGCATGAAACAATTATGATCCCTAATGACCTTGTAAGTTAATGGCATACATATATATGTATATATACATAAATAACATATATATACTATATACATATATATAAATATATATATATATAATAATATATATATATATAATATATATAATATAATATATATATATATATATATATATAATATATATATATATATAAAAACAATCATGATCCTTGACAACCCTGTCAGACAATGGCATACATACATACACGTATATAGAAATCAATATAATCATGATCACAACATAATTACCATATATCATAAGTTCAATGTTAAGATAACTCCCTTTATCCATACACAACATGCACAACATTGAGAACAATAGTTCCCAACATAGCCAAGGCCTCTGCCACCTCAAATCCATTTACTTTACTTCTTCCTATTACCTTTCTCATGACTATCTTGCCACTATCCATTTACCCCAATGGGCCCAACCAATCCAGCCCACTATCATATCCTTTCCTTCAAGTGCCCTTATACATGCATTAGGATTCATCCAGTTCTTACATTACCTGTTGAGTTTCATTCATCTCTCCCTAATCTCCATTAACTTTCCTCTTCCCTAATCAATTCCCAAGACCCTCAAAACATAAAAGGCAAGAGAAAGAAACAAACAAGAAGAAAACCATGAAAAACCAACAGCGCTAGGACACCACAAACAAAGTGGCATGGGCATGAACCAGACATGAACAAAATTGCAAATCAAGCGCAAACAAATCACTAGACACTGAAAACATAAGACTGGTAGTAAACACCATGACTCAACCCCTTGGGTTCCCAACGCTTCCAAGGGAAATCTCAACCAAAACCTTCTTCAATATTTCATGGGAGTCTCTTTTTCCATGCAATTCTCTGCATCATACTGTCATAAATACATAATTGCCAATGAATAAATGAATATAACATACTAGTTACTTTACCTTTTTGTGTCAGGAACACTTCCTTGTAACTGAACACGTACATATATCATCTCTCAAGGGACTCCAATTCCTTAACGAATCCACCATAACTTGAAATCAATCGTTATACCTGTTAGATACATGTTCATGAAATAGCACACATCCACATAATTTCATACAAAATCAAGGTTAAGAAGACTTCTTGTATTCATGCAAAGCACTCATTCATTTGGAATTGTTGTTTCCAAACTGAATGCTTGTATGAAGGACATAGGAGTAGCTCCTAGGAGGACACATTTTCTTTTACTAATATTGACTCTTGTACAAGCTTTGGTGTTGATAAATTAGGGAGTTGGTGCTGACAAAAGTAGGGAGTTAGTGTTGATAAATTAGGGAGCTGGTGCTAATAAATCAAAGAGATGGTGCCTCCTTTCAGTTGGTGCTAATAAACCAAGCATTTGGTGCTTCCTTTCAATTGGCGTTGATAAATTTGATTGTACTCTTTATATATATTAAGAAAAGAATTTTTTGATTTTCTCTCGCTTTGTGCTTCCACATAAAAATCCTCGTGCTTCACAAATTTATGTGCTTTGTTTTATATTTGTCATGTATTTACAAGTTTTTGAAGTTAAAAATTGTTAATATTGATTCACACCCCCCACTATTGTTGAATATTCCAACATTAGCTCCTTCCTTTTAAGACCACTGGTCCTACCATTAATAACTTGTCAATGATTTTGCGTTATGGTGCATTTTTATAACTAATTGTGGATTAAATCTAAATTGGATCCTTGGATTAGATGGTAATTTCAACTTCTCTTATAGTCTTCCTCATCAAAAGACAAACTGTGATATATGACAAAGCAAGAATTGATAACACTAAGATGAAGTATGTATGGTATTGATATGATATCAATGTACAATGATGGTAAATAATCACATAAAAAATGGCTATGAAGTATTCTCCTTTGGGCATCAAGTTATTTATCATATTAAAAATATTTTGAAATTTATTCAAATGTCAAAATGCATGTATAAATTTAAATGAATTTTTTTAACATAGGATAATGTTAAATCTAGTTTATTCCAATTCTAAATAGTGTGGAATTTATGAGCATGCCAAAATTTATGCATCCTTGTATGATTATGCTTAGCAAATGATAAGCACATAGGCACACCATAGGATATGCTTAATTGCAGGTTATGGTTTGCATCATGTGTGAGACCTATAGTTTATGGTATATATTGTACATGAGACATGACCATATATTGTGATGTCTATTGTATGTGAGACAAGAATGTATGCCATGATATGTGTTATACATGATGTGAGATAATATGTTATGATGTGTATTGTGTATGATACAAAATTTTGTTCATGCATATGAAAATTAGGTATCAAATAGACATTGGTATCTTCAGCCCCTCAATGAACAAGTTTTACGCACACTATGGCCAAAACATCCTATGACCAAGATTTTGATAATCGAATTTTAACACTGCATGAGAGTGTCCCTTTCTTCAATATGACATGTAATGCAATCAATAATTATGAACTTGCCACTTACATAGCTTTTCTACATTTATCTTCTTAAAGTCCATTATGATTTCACAACACACACAACCTATAATAAGGCAATTGATTCTAAAACTAAATAGAAGTATCTCTATCATTTAAATATGAAATGGAATACAAGCACTAATCGTTGATATACATCTTACAAATCTTCTATACTTTTATGTTTGTAGAGTGTATTGTGGTTTTAGAACACATGCAAGTAACAATAAAATTTAAAGGGAAAAAATTAATTTTATGTTGAAAGATATATTTTTATACAACTTTTCAATGATGAAAAATTGCAAAAACTAATTGTATTTCAATTAAAATGGTAAACTAAGTATACCCTTCATTAAAAGTGTTAAGTGAAATCTTGATTTCTTAATTTTTACCATGTTCAACTTCTGAGATATGTTTGAATTCCTTGGAGGTCTTATATGGGGTTTAAGGTTTATCAATTCATATATACATTATCGTTTAGTGATAGGGATGAGGCGTAGCCATAGATACAACTTAGGTTTAAACCTCAACAAGAGTAGAGCCATGTGTGTGGTTTCCTCACATAAAAGGAAATTCACAAATCTCTAATAATCCAAATAGGTACGCCAACATTAATCATGTGTTTTATTATCATTTTATTAAAAAAATCCAATCCAAAAATTTATAATCAATTCTCAACAAATAAAGTATCCTTGGAAATGTGTGAAAGAAGATGTTTGACCTCCATAAATTGGTTTTTTTAGAAAAAAAGAAGAAGAAGAAAGAAAGAAAGAAATTGGTCACATATCTTTAACAATCCAAATCGATAAAATCTCAACCCAAACACTCATAATCAATCCTTCGCAAATAAAATATACTTAGAAAAATATGGGCTTTAAAAGTGCTTTTTTTTGCACAAAATAAATGAAAATGTTATCTCTATTATTTATAGGAAAAAACTTATAAGGATTTGAGGGCCCACAATCCTCCTTTCCCATCCTTTCAAATAATTTTGTATTATTATTTGTTTATGTCATACCATTCCAATAACTAAATATCTTAGATTTAATGAGTAAAAAACATGAATATAAAATTTGGAAATAATATTGAATTTTTTGAAGTTTTGGTTTTAACCTAATCATATTCAGGGAGCAATATTGATGAGTGTGTTCATCATTGCTTTGATGTGATTATCTATTTACATGTTAATTGTCTAATATTTAGTTGAATTTATTCGATAATATAATAATCGGACATTAAACATTATTTTATGTATAACCTATAACCTTAAGATTAAAGGAAATACTCTCTACCATATCCTCTTGATTGAAGCTAGCATTTCCCAGTTGAAAGAATGTCTATGTTTAAGTATCTAATGTATAAGAAGAAGCTTTACAACATGGAAGACAACAAGTTCCCCAAAATTTCTTCCAACTCTAGCCAAAAACCCCACCTCTGGCTCAAGAGAGGTTGGCATAAGGATGTCCAGTCTTGGTTCCACATTGGGGGATAAAGGAGGGGATCATCTTAGAGAATAAAGATAATATTAAAAGTACTATTACATCCAAATTGAGGGATAAGTTATGGAATAATAAGGAGTTTGAGGGAAAAATGAAGCAATGGTATTATAAAGTTGTGACTAACTCCATTATTGCTAATTAGAATTATCTTTCTATCTTGACTAGTGCTACGAAGAAAATGAACATTGTGAAGATAAAAACGATTTTTAATTAACTTCGAAGAGAAACTGGGTGTTAGTATATTCCCAAAACACTTTGGGACGAAAGAGTTGTCACCTTGTGATACAAAGAGGGTTGAAGATGAAAAATAGTCTCTCTTGGATTACCCGACTCTTACTTACACCCGTTCTCATTTCCAAAACATTAGCCACACTACCAACCTTCTTGACTAGTTAGTCTCCCATAAAAGAACCGCCAATTACCTTTCAGAAGGAAAAACACTTTTAAGCGAATAAAAATGATTGTAAAATCATACCCTAAAACCTAATCATATTAACATATCAACCCTCCAATATAAAAAACAGGATAACAACTACTTATATTGTCATTTATAAAACATTAAGAAAAAAAACCAAAAAAACATTATATTGGCTAAAACTAAACATAGAACAAGACACAGCATATTAGAAATTTTTCAAAATGTATAATTGCAGGTAAATACAACACTTACAAAAGCCCTATCATAAGTGTCACGTCACATCAAAATATTGGTTAAAACATTAATTTTCATCTTTATGTCAATCCATGCCACTTGTTCTCCATAATATGAGAAGAGAAGGTTCGCGGAAAGCGCCCAAAGGAATCCACACTTTTCAAATATATGACCTCGGTACTTCAGTAAAAAGTTTGTTAACTAAAATGTCGATTTTTCAAATTTTGCGGTCTTAAATTTGTAAGATTCTAAGATGAGAAGGTGTTTGGCCTCTTAAAATTAGTTTCTTTTACTTTAGTTTCTTTCGCTAAAAGAGACTTCATACATCTTTAATATTTCAAATGGATAAATAAATATTAATAAAATAATTCATTATTATTATATCACAAAATTTAAATTCAAAAATTTATATTTAATTTTTATTAATAAAATGCGTTAGAAAAGGTGTTTCACTTAATAAAATTATTATTTTTTTTATAAAAGAAAATTCACACATTTTTACAAATTTTACATCAATTTTTTATATACACTGGGAAAATCTATCATAATTTAGTGGCCAAACCAACAATGAAGACAATTAATCACTTGCTATTATCTATGTAGGCTAATTCATCATTGTTATTCAATAAAAACCACGCCACTTGGAATTATGGGTTAAGAGAGAGTATGCCACTACTGCCAAATGCCTTTGAGTCTAAGGCTGTGAACTTTTCTCGTTACAGAAAAGGAAAACAAGCTCTTAATTAAGCAAATAGTTAATAGTTTTACAGCATACTCCAACCCATATGACTATCTAAATTAATAAATAGACATTAATTAAATATTTAATTTTTCATTATTAT
>APFE030699503.1:2355-14631 GCA_000404065.3 Pinus taeda | reverse complement strand
AAAATAATTATTTACACATATTAAATAAAAAACTTTATTTTTATTATCTCTAAAAAAAATCACCTGTTATCAAAATTTGGAGGCAACCTACTCTTTTCTCATCGTTTAAATAATTTTGTATTTTATTGTTGTACATTAAACTAATGAAATATCTTAGTTAGGATGATTAAAATTTTGAAAATGATTGTGAATTTTTTGAATATTTGATTTTAATTTAACAATTTGTATTATTATTTGATTATGCTTTTTATTTAAAGAAAAAATATTTTAAGTATAATAAAGAAACTTGGACATTAAAAATTTGAAAATAATATGATTTAACTTAATCATTTAAAAGGATTATTGATTCGATAGCAAATAGGTATATCTTAATTTAATTTTAAGTTGTAACTATCTATTTACATGTTAGTGATTTAATACTTAAGTTAAATTTAAATAATAATACAATTATTAGAATATAAACATTACTTTATCTTTCAAATATATTAGATGGAAGAAATAATTATTAAAAAAAGTTATAAAATTTGAAATGATTCATTAGAGATTTATAAAAAAAAATTACTACATTTATGATTTACAAGAGATAAACCTTTAATTTTTACCAAATATATTAATATTAAATTTTTAACATATTTGTATTTAGTGTGCAAAATATTTTTTACTTTTCCACAATGAAAATAAAAATTAAGACTAAATAAAAAAATTTACCATTTTAAACATTTATTTTTTAAATAAATTTACATTTTAAACATTCATTTAAAAAAATAAAACATAAAAAATTAAACATTTATTTATTGAGCACATTATATTTTAAATATTCAAATAAATACAAGCCACGTAAATAAGAAATTAATATTTTTTGAATTAAAATCTTTAAAATTACCAAAAACATGTAACTCTCATCCTACAAATAAGTGTCACATCAAAATACTTAATAAAACATTAGTGCTCATCTTTATGTGAATCAATGGCTCTTGTTCTCCATTATTCGACAAGAAAAGGTTTATGCGACCAAAGGACTTCTCTTTTGAAAAATGTGATGTCTACTCAATCTGTTACGAATCCACTAAAAGTGGTCGGTGCTCTAAGCCTAATTGGTGGTAGTGGTGAGATTATGGTTTTGTTAAAATGAAATTTCGAACCACTTCCCTTCTCATTTTCCTTCCACTTTCTCATAATAATCGACTTATAACACACACAAAATATTTTTTAATTTATTGAGAACAACACTTTAAGTGTAAATTATGACACGTCTTTATAGTGGGTCATCTATGATCTTGACGACAAGAAGAAAAAGTTTCATCCACACCAAAGCACATGGCATGGGTCCACAACGCAAAAATTGCTAGGCTCTTGTCACTTTTGGCGTTCATATAATGCGATATTCTCTTTTTTATATAGTTAAAATAGACAAAATTTGCCTATGGTATTTATTGTGGTATTTTCCCATTCTATCAATTCATGGTATTTATCTTCGAGGTAAAATAATAAAATAAAGTTTCTAGAGAGTCCATCAGACATATAAAAGGGGATAGGAGCTAGGCATTTGAATCATCTTGAGTTATCTATGTATTTTGTCTTTGGTGAGAACTTTGCGAGCCCAGTTCTAATTTGATCCCAGGGACAAAAACCCTGTGAGTGTAATGTGTGTGGTAGATCTATCCATGATCCATGATTGTGCTTCAATTTTTTTTTGTTTTCTCTTTTAATGAGCAGTTGTGCATGCCATTGCAAGGGTTCTGATATTATTATATGGGCATGTACTATTTTCTTCAATTAATAATATAAATAAGGCTGCATTTCTAGATCCTGTTGTATTCAGTGTCTGACAAGGAATTCTAACTAGAACACTAAAGTGTAATAGATATATTAAAAGTTAAAATTTTTAAGATTTGTGATATTATAGTGGTATCAGATTTATGCCTTCCATACACCTGAATTTCATGGTCAATTGTTCATCCTTTGTGTCCACCATCAAAAGGCCAGCATAATTTGCAGAACAACTACATATACACCATAGGGCCGAGCAAAGGCATTATAGTTGAATTAAGCTGGAGATCGTGAATTATGTGGCATAAATCTCATATCTCGCAGAGCTGTAGAGAAGTCGAGGGCACAATCTATCATCGAATGATCACAAGGATTGCAGAGGGTATTCGTTGAACCACGCGGTCATTAGCCAACATCACTGAATGGAACCAGGCTTGGTTGTCCACTTGTCATTTGGTAGTTGATATATCATACCATAAATTAAATTTGTGCCATGGACTGGATAAGCAATGGCGGGGGTCGTGGGCTGTGGACAATTAAGTAAAATTTCAGCAGCTATAGCCAAGGTTCAGGGGCCAAGGAACAACCAACATAGATCTTCCATACTGCACAGGTGGTGACTACATGGTACAGAGCTCCTGAATTGTTGCTGGAATACTTACTGTACTCTTCTTCAGTTGACATGTGGGCTGTCAGTTGCATTTCACGGAGATGTATACTCGGTGTTCTCTCTTCAAAATTGCCATCACGTGGAACAAATTCATGCATTATTTTAGTGAGACGCATGATTTTGGTTATTTTCTTTAATTAGTTGCAGAGATTTATTTTAGTAGGTCTTGTCTAACTATGTTTTGGGATTTATTTGGAGTTATGGAATTTTTTTTATTTTAATATTATATATATATATATATTATATATATATATATTTTTTTTTTTTTTTATTTATTTATTGATTGGGAATTATTTTTTGTTTTTTTTGAATAGTTGATGTAAGGGATATCACAAAATTCTTTCTTTGAAGATAGGACTTTCCCTAGAAAACACATATAAAATTATAGGCAAAATTTTAGATGAATTAAAAGAAACATGAGGGTATTTTTGCAGCAATACAACTTTAGAATATAACAATAGACTTTTCTCGAAAAGAGTCTATGCCATTCTACAACAAAAGTGCCCATGGGAAGTGTAGCACGGCCAGGGAAGAGGGCCTAAGCTCTTCACACTTGGATTTGAGCTACAATGAACAAATTCAGTGATAGACCTTCATAAGTTGGAGGAATTAGACACATGTCTATCTAGGGTTGGGCAACTAGAATGGAAAAAACTTCATTGGGCTCTCAAACCATTTATGCTTGCATTAATACAACCCAAACTTTGGGAGCATCCTTGTGAAGAGGTCATGCTCACAATTGCTTCTTGTCTTAGCAGGATCATGGCTTTAAAATTGCAACCACTCTTTACAATAATGATATCATGAGAGAGGTATTGCAGCTGATAATAGAAGCCCTTTAGGGATTGAACAACATCATGCTTCCTACCTTTCACAAGCAATGCAAAATCTTATAACTCATGGTAGAGTTTAGCTTTGGCACATTCACACTGAACCTAGAATGTGAGGATTTGATCTTTTAGGTTTTCTAGAAATTTTACACCAACATTATATCAGCTCATCAAGATAGTATCAAAATAAGCATGCATACGATTATCTCCTTGTTTTTAGAAGGAGATGTTGACATCTACAAGACATTGAGATCCAAATTGTTGACCATTTGGAGAAAGGAACTAATTGTATCACCAGCTTCCTATGACATAGTCGAGAAGTTGCTCATGTAAAACATAAAATTTCTCAGAAGGGTGTTGACTAAGAAGGAGCTTAAAATGATTGGTGGAGGAAGCAAGAACAAAGGTAGTAAAACCTGTAGCAAGAATGAACTAAGAAGGAGAGGACTATGTTTTCTCTGTAAGGGACCTTGGGCACTTAACCATTCATGTCCAGGAGATAAGGAGGCAACAAGGGAAAAAAAATTGGAGACTCCTCCAGATCATGGGGACTCATTCATATTTGGGTTCATCATCTTTTAGGAGAGCACCCATGAAGGATCCAGGCAGTCAAGTACAGATGGTGAGTAGCAACATAATGTTTTTGAGAGAGACTTACATGACATGCTAATGATAATAAGTCAGATTGAAAAAGTACACGGGGAAAGGAAGGAGGTAATTCCTCCTAATGATGTGGTAGACTCTTGTACAATTGAGTCCATAGATATCCAGGAGAACATCCATGAAGAGTATGAGAAATCAGGTGTAGATAACAGTCCACTAGTACATCCATGTTTGACAACCAGAGAGGGTGAACAACAGATTGTCCCCACACATGGAAAAGGCTAGGAAGAAGACTTTCAAGGAGACTCAAGTGAGGAGCCAGTATTAATAAACCAACATGAAGAGCATGATCATGAGGGGAAACATGACAAATATAGTATGTAGGATGAGCCATTTCTGGAGAGTCAGTCAAAGGTTCAACCTGGAGCTATGATATTTGAGCATCATGTGCAGACAAATACAAAAGCATTTAGCAGGGCACCATAATTTCCAGTAGAGGATTTTCAGGAAAAGATCATGCATTTAAAGAAGAATCTTATGATGTTGAAGCAAAGAGTCTAGACAGTCTAAGACATTGTCTTATAGGAGAATAGGAAAATTGATTCAAGAGCTCATAAGGGTAAGTGTCGAATATTGGGTCATCTTTTGGTAGTCATTTTTTCTTAGAACAACCAGACCATCTTGTAATTTCAATTTGTGATAGTACAACATCCTCATCCACCTTTGCATATGCCTCCTATGCCAACAAAAATACAATGTGTATGATATTTTTATTAATCATCGCGGTCCTAATTCCACAAATCCCTTTGCCACTGATCTCTACAATTGCCTTTGCAATCACAATATTAGAGCATTTTTTAACATTCAAGCATTGAAAGAGGGAGCTAGCTTAACTTCTCAAATTGAATTGAATGCATTATTCAAACGACCTTCATGCACATAGCTATTTTCTCTCCCTGATATGTTGAATCAATGGGGTGTTTGAAAGAACTCGTGTTGATGTTCGACTTAAGAGCACCTATCATTCTTATGTCCTACGGTGTCAAGCCATTCGATCTTAGGTGGAGTAATGGATTGTATGATCGAGCTCTACACATACTCCAAGAGAAGAAAGTGCTTGACCATCATCAAGATAAAAAACCACGATATGAGTCTAACACCATTAGAAAATGGAGGTAGGTTCTTTATGATGTTGCTGATATAAGTGGCTTTGAACTTGACAAGTATAATGGGTTAGGCCTCCTATTCTCCCTAATAATCTGACCTTTACTTTGCTTTATTGATAGTTTTATTGCATTCTATGTACACAATTTTGACTACTAATTACACTCTTAATCTTGTTCAATGACAAGCAACAACTCCTTGAAAACGTCATGGAAGAAGTGTTGAAAAAAGTTCCAAGAAAGCTCCATGTGTCCAAATATCCAATCCCTTTGGATAAAAAAATAGAATATTTTGAAAGGGAAATGTGTTTGCAGCGGCAAAGCGACCAGACTAGAGTGATAGGAATTGTGGGACTTGGAGGGGTTGGGAAAACAACCCTTGCAAAAGAAATCTTTAGCGATTAGAGATCACATTACAATAGATCTTGGTTTTTATTTGATGTTAGAGACAAACCTTTAATTTCCTTGTAGAGTCAGCTTCTTAAGGACTTGGCTCAATGGAATGGGAAAATAACTAGCAACAATGAAGGAATTGAGATTCTGGGAAGGTATCTTGCAGCTTCTAAAGCTCTAATCATTTTAGATGATGTAGATCATATTCAACAGTTGAATGCATTACTTTCACCAGCAAAGTGTGTCCGTCCTTCTAGTATCCCAATTTTAGTTACCTCTCGTAATAAGGATGTTCTTATAAGATGGGGAATTGTAGAGTCGTCCATATACAAGCTCACAGGACTAGATTTGCAACAACCGAAAGAGCTCTTTTGCTGGCATGCCTTTCACCAATTCGTTTAGGTGTAGGTTTTGAAGAAGTGTTTAATCTGTTTTTAAAAACTTGCAATTGATTGTCTTTATCTCTCATGGCACATATACATGGTGAGAAAAGTTTGAAGTATTGGGAGGCCAAATTGCGCAAAATCTCCAAAGTACTTCCCACAGATATCCAAAGCAGGATCGAGATTAGCTATTATGGTCTAGACCAAAAGGAGAAGAACATATTCTTATACATTTCCTGTTTATTTATAGGAAAAGACAGGGATACATCGATAAGAATATGGGACGAATTCTAAAACCTTGAACCTCCGCGCAACCATTTTAATCACCTTTTCCAACCAAAAGACGTTGCAGACACCAAATTAATCACCTTTTGCAACCAAAAGACATTGCAGACACCAAATTGAAGCAACAAATAGACAATTGAAGCCTCAGAAACCTCTGCTGCTAACACATAACCCTTTCTACACACCAAATCATCAATTTCCAAGTATTCTTGAAAGAACCAGAACAACCTTGTAATTTAAACTATGCACAATAATTATTAGAAGGTTAATTAATTAAATTAATTAAAAAACCTTGCTAGACTGAAGAAAACCTTACTGTGCATCCAAACACCTTTTCTACTGATTGTAATTACCCTCCCCACTGTTCCAGACCTTCTGACCTTACTCCTAAAGCCAAACAAAAAGTAATTCAGTTGAATAAACCAAATTATGGCTTCCCAATGCACTCTAGATGTAAGACCCCTGCAAACCCCTCACCTAGATATTGACCATCTCCTATTAGTTGACAAAGAATTTCAAATTAAAGACACTGTTTCCCCTAGCCACCTACTGAAACTCAACTGCTGGAGTAAAGATAAGTTCCTTAACCAAAATGATGACATTCACATATGAGAATCAAATTTGTCCAAATACTTGTTCCCACAAGTACACCTATTCCCAGAAATCATCCACTTCTTCCAAGCTTGCTATGTCCCCAGTCAAAGAGCCATAGTCTCCCCTAACCAACAGGTTTTATTCACCATTACTGTAGAGTCGATAAATCAAATGCTCCAGATCCAGCCAAATCCAAATGAGACCCCACTTTCCATTGAAGGCTTACTTGAACTCTATACAAAGCTAGACCTTCCAAAGAAAGCTCAAATCTTTTAGACTTTCATTATTGAAGAATCTCATACTCCTATAGATAGTCCTCCAAATGCTGCCACCATTTTCTCTGAGAGAGCCAGACAAATTATAACCATGCTCTCTTGTATTCTAGGATACACCACTGATAAGCGTGTGGATGAAGTTATACTAGCTTTCCTGTCTATTTTTTGCCTAGGAAAGCCTCCAGCTACAGTTTACAACTTTGCTCAGTTCTTGGCAGATATAATCCATGAATAGTTTATCAGATTGCCAAATGAGAGAGTATTCAAATACTCATCAGTATTGTTTCACATGTTCCTCTATTTTCAGTCAAACAAGTTTCCAGTCAACATCCAAAAGTTAGACACTAAGGGCCATCCAACGTCTGTCATCTTTTGGACAACATTGATCCAAAGATATTCCACTGTTTTTAGTTATAAAAAGTTCATTGATTCATTTTTTCATCCAGTTATAAGCATGTTAACTAGTAGCTATCAACCTAGGATTAATGAGGAAATTAAGACAATTTTACAGTTGGCTAAGAAAAATAAAGTGGGATACTAGTATTTATACTAGGAACACACAGAAATCAAGATATATGGATGGCAACTCACTCCCTACAAGCTACCCAAATACCTCCCCATGAGGATATTTGCATTAGAATATTTCAGGCAGATCATAAACTCAAATGAGGTTAATTTTCTGTCATCTAGAAAGGAAACTTAGTTTAAGATAAAAAACCAATTGGGCCCTTTTATTTGTAATAATAGGGAAGTTGGACAAGAGGTAGAGAAAATATTACAACAAATGAACTTCAAAAGCAGTTTCATGTGGCAGTATGACCCTAATGGAGTCATAAACAAACTAAGGCTCAAATTCAAGTTAAGTCCTTTCATACATGAGCCTAGGCCAGACATTGAAAGATATGCCAACCAGTCAGAATGGTTGGAGAATACTTTAATAGATGTGGAAAAGCAGATTGATACTAGTTTCTTTCTGCAGGTTCCAGCCCTATAGGAACATATGGGTATCACTGTTGAGCCCTGAAACTACATATCTCCTACACACTTTCCTAGACTTTTTTCCCTCACCTAGACCTCATAAGCTATCAAAAATCATTGCATATTGATTCTAAAAGAGCATCCAAGTGGTTTTCTAACTATGTTTTTGTGTTTACTATTTGAATTAGATTTTCCTCATTAGTTGCGGAATGCAGCCACTTTCCGCAGCTGATTCAACTTTCCACAATTGTTTTTGTTAAACTCTAGGTTGCAGTTGTCATCCGGCAAAACAAGGCACGTGGGCAAGTTAAGAATGACCTGGACATGGATCAGGTCCTATTGGTTTAGCCGGATTCATTAAGTAAAGCTGTGGTCAACGGTGGTCAAATGGTGGTCCAACGAAGGAGTCCTACGACAACCAGACACTGTTTTCAAACACGTGAAGGACTCGTGGCCGTTCCGAGATCCCTGAGGTAATGTTGACACCTGTAGACTGCCCCACGATGTGAATCCAACAGCCACTTTTGATAGATTGAATAATCTCGGCAACCATTATGCTAAATTCATGGACGCTGTCCTTTTACGTGTCCTCAGTTAAAGATATTTCATAGGAAAACAGTTATGAATTTTTGTTATAAATAACGTGTTTCCAAATGCATAGAGTTAGTATTTTGCTGATGAAATTTTGTTGTTAAATTTATTGTGCCGTGACACTAGTCCCACTGTGGTACCGAGAGGATTCTTCCTCTGTTTTGAAATATAAAGAAGACTCTATTTTTACATGACTGCGTGAGAATAATTCTTGACTAATAGCCTGTTGACCAAGGCTGTGTAGAGGGACCCTGCACGCTGAGGTTTTGTTTTCCTTACTGCTGTAAAGTTTTTATCTAGTATTTCCTTATTTCTATTGCACATATTTCATAGTTATCCACCTGTGTATATTTCATTTGTTATGGTATTAACATTTCATTCCTGTACATGATTTTTCAAGCTTTGTATATTGTTGCAAACACTGATTAGTGTGTGTGCTTTTCAGGATAGAGTAGGCCCGGGCATTTTCATACAATTTTTGCAATAACTAGTGACATGGGATTAGCCTCTCTCCTGACTTTGCTTTTCTTAGTCTTTTTAATTCCAGTTATGCTTTGATTTCAATCTTATTCACTTGCTTTGTTAGTTAGTTTATATATCAAATTGCTCATATCATTGATGTTATCTCCTAAAGCCATAGCTTAGACCACCTGTCGAGCTATCGGACTATGAATGATCTGATTTGATTTTAGTTTTACTTTTCTGCAATTAGATACCAAATTGCTCATATCATTGACGTTATCTCCTAAAGCCATAGCTTAGAATACCTGGCAAGCTATCGGACTATGAATGATGTGATTTGATTTTAGTTTTACTTTTCTGCAGTTAGATATCAACTTGCTCATATCATTGACGTTATCTCCTAAATCCATAGCTTAGACTACCTGGCGAGTTATCGGACTATGAATGATGTGATTTGATTTTAGTTTTACCTTTCTACAGTTAGATATCAACTTGCTCATATCAATTACATTATCTCCTTAAGCCATAGCTTAGACTACCTAGCAAGCTATCAGACTATGAATGATGTGATTTGATTTTAGTTTTACTTTTCTGCAGTTAGATATCAACTTGCTCATATCATTGACGTTATCTCCTAAAGCCATAGCTTAGACTACCTGGCGAGCTCTCGGACTATGAATGATGTGATTTGATTTTAGTTTTACTTTTCTGCAGTTAGATATCAATTTGCTCATATCATTTACGTTATCTCCTAAAGCCATAGCTTAGACTACCTGGCGAGCTATCAGACTATGAATGAAATGAATTGATTTTACTTTATTAGTTTGATTTATTGAGTGCAGTAGTTTAACTCATTTTTCTTTCTGTATTTAGATAAGTAGCAGAGATAATGGTTTCATGATCAGTAATTCATCATTTGTTTGATTTGATTAGCATCACATTTTCATTCTTGTTCAAGTATTAATTCCATCACTAGTATGTTCTAAGACCCTCTGAAGTGTTAAGTTCTAGAAATCATTATAGGGGACATAATTTCCTTAAAATCTATATCCATACTTGCCTTCTAGAGTATTCTTAAAACTCAGGGATAGGATTTCCATTCACATTAGGAGATAAACGAAGATAAAAACCCCCAAAACAAAATAAAAATCGAAAACAACAAAAAGTAAGAAAGACGTTGTCTTGCACATATAGTGCGCCACACTTCATTAGTTTACGACTCCCAGATTGATAATTAATGTAGCAATTTAGGACACACTAAATTGACTAAACATTTTGGCGCCATTGCCGGGGAAGTGTAACTAGGTAGCCGATCTCTTACATAAAAAAAAAAGAAAAAAAAAGAAGGGAAAATTGATAACTTCTTGAAGTATGCTCTCCTCTTGCACCTAGTGTGACCTGGAGGATTAGAAAAGAGAGTTATTAGTTCAATAATTTCTTGATTATGCTCTCTTCTTGCACCTAGTGTGATCTGGAAGATCAGAAAGAGAATTATTAGTCCGACTTGAAAGAAAAATAAAAAATAAAAAATGACATGCATAGAGCAAGAGATTCTAGGGGAAGGTTTATAGCTAGGGCAAAGAGTTTGATTTTCACAACTCCAACTACTTCAAGGCATAGACAATATTCACCCCCATTTACTCCCAGCCTTATGATTCCCGGAATTCAAGGAGTAGTAGCTGAATTAGAGGATTCTCCCACACTATCTACTAAATCTAATCTAGGAGAAGAACCTTTCTTCACTTCTACAGGGGAACATATTGTAATCAAAGAAACAGAATCACCTAAACAAGAGGGAAAGGGAGAAACTCTCTCTCGTCCACCATTGATAGAAGAACCAGAAGACTCTGAGGAAACTATCATGATGAAGGAAGTAGTAGATGGATTTGGAGGATGGGGTAGAGGTAGAGGTAGAGGAAGAGGAAATAATGGAGGCAACAATGGTGGAGGTAGAGGTAATAATGGAGGAAATAGAGAAGGAGATATCTCATTTGGATTCCCTATAGTTGATGAGGAAACCCATACAACAATGAAAAACATTTCACCATCTATCCTCCCAAACTTTTATGGGTTGCGAAGTGAGGATCCTGAAACATTTCTATTTGAGTTTGAAGTCGTGTGCTGAACCTATGACTATATGGAAGACTCTCAAAAACTCAAACTGCTTCCTTCAACATTGAAGGGGGCTGCTTTGAAATGGTTTATGGGATTAGTCACCCAATCTATTAGGACCTAGAATGATATGAAACAAACATTTTTGGATAGATACATGGACTATTGCATGCCCACCAATCATAAGGATGAGGTATTCAAAATGAAGCAAAAAGAAGATGAAAACTTGGAGGATTTACTTGAAATATTTCAATACAACTTAAAGAGAGCAAAAATGAGTAATTTAGACGAGGAAACCTTGAAAGCCCTTCTATTAAAATCCATTAGAGATGAATGGATATATATTTTAAACATGACGGGGAAGGGAGATATTTCTCAACTTCCACTTCGTGATATCACATAACTATGTGTCCATCTCTCAAGGGGAAAATCTAAAACGGGAAAAGGGCCTAGAGATCCTTCTCTTATTAGAGCAAACAAATCTGCAACTAGATCAGTAAGTAGGGAAGAGATTGGTGATATGCTTGATGATTTCAAAACTGATATTCTAGGGAGCCTTAGTAAACAACTAGACACCCTTAAAATACAAAACAAGCAGAAAACAAAAGTTGAGGCCTTGGCCATCTTTTTTCCAAAATGCAGGAAGAAACATGCTCTAAGGGAATGCCCCTTGGATGTAAAATTTGTAGAAACATGTATGATTTGCTCAGAAAGTCATGAGACCAAGGATTTTCCTTCAATTCCTGGGCTCAAAGCTGTCTTTCAGGAAGATTCGAATTCAGTAGAATCCCTTTGTTTTGTTTCAAGAAGACCTTGGCAGGGGCAACAAAATCAAGGATTTAACAACCCTATGAACTTTCAGCCCTCGCCAAATTGGAATTCTTGGCAACAACCTTAGCCCCAACCTCAAAATCCCTATTAATCATGGGCACAAGGGATGCAAAATCCTTATGGGAGATTTGCTCAACTTTATCAATATCCTCAATCTTTTCAAAATCAACGAAATCCACAACTTCCAAATCAAAACCCACAACTTTCTTGCCACATACTAACAAAAAAAATCCTCAGAATGCTTACATGGTATAAGGACAACAATTTCCTACCTATATGATTGTTCCTCTTAATGATGTACAACTCAGGTCTGGTAGAGTTTTAGAAAAACCTTCT
>APFE030699490.1:148880-160210 GCA_000404065.3 Pinus taeda | reverse complement strand
TTCAACCAATAAGATTCCCATCCTACGATTTTGTTCTGGATTTTTTTCAAAACTTCTTCCCAGCCTTCCTTGTGAGAATTACCCAATGAAATTGGGACACTAAGATATTTAAAGGATCTCCATTCTGCTTGGATTGAGAATTCTAGGATGGATGCAATCCCCTGAAGCACAATAATTGGGTTGTTCCAACCATAGATGCAACTTTTCTTTTTATTCGCTCGACCTCCCAAGAGCTCGAGATAACAATCCATATTTTTTTTGAATACGAAGGTTGTGATTTTGGATGCTCCTCCCATAATTATGGTGTTATCGACAAATATAGAATGGTTGATATCTTTGACTTGCTCCAATATGGTGAGGCCAGAGAGATACCCAACCTTACGAGCTTCTTCCAGATTTCTGCTTAATCTCTCTACCACCACAATGGATATAAGTGGAGAGAGTGGGAGTCCTTGGCGAAGCCCATATGATGCTTTAAAGAAGGAATCTAGTCTTCCATGATCAAAATATAAATCCAGGGCCTTCTAATACGCACATTTATCCAATTTACAAATTCTTTGCTAAATGCAAGTTTAGTCAAGATGTTATACAAAAAAGAGTCTCTTACCTGATTAAAGGCATTTTCCTTGTCCAACTTGATGATGATACTAGACTCTTCACTTCCTTGACTAGAATGAATCACTTCCTTTACCAAAATTATATTATCCAAAATATATTTATTTTGAGGGAACCTGCCCTAATTCTCTGAGATAAGTCTTGGAAGGATCTTTTCGAGGCGTGCAATGATCATTTTCGTTAAAATTTTGTACGATGCATTTCACAAGGAAATGGTTCTGAACTTGCTAAAATTTGATGCATTCGATTTCTTCGGAATTAGAGCTAGAAATGTTGAATTTGTTCCCACTCCTAACTTCCCTTTTATTCTAGCCCAGTTGAGCATTCAAATTAGATCTTTCTTCATTAAAGACTAGAAAGAGCGATTAAAGCTGATGGAGAAACAATCCGGTCCAGTCGCCTTATCTGGATATGATGCCCATCACATCATCCTCCTTGATCTCTTGCATAAGGAGAACATTTTCCATGACTGTGATTTTTGTGTTAAATGGTGCAAGGAAGGCCTCCTTTGCTCTTTCATTTATTTCCTTGTCTGTCGTATAAAAATTGCGAATATGGGAGTATGCCTACTCCTTGATCTCTGAAAATTACGATATTGGAGGTATGCCTTTAAGAATTATTTCTTTTACTCTATTCCTTAGTTCTTGAGATTTAGTTTACTTGTGAAAAAAGGAGGTGTTTTAGTCCCCCGCTTTCAGCCACATGCTTCTTGAATTTGGATGCCAAAATTCCTCCTTCTTTCTTCTCTCTTGATATTTATTCTTACTAAGGCTCTTCTCCTTCTCCAGACGCCAGTATTCTACATGTTGCTCCTCCATAATTTTAAAATGTTGTTGTAGTTCTTTAATAAATCCTTGATTTTTCGTCCCAGGTAGAACAAACACTTCTTTGACCCAGGAATGCAACTCTTGTTTGATTTATTTTATTTTCAATTCCCAGACAAAGGCTAGGGATCCAATATATTCTTGAATCCATGCCGAAGATATTAAATCACTGACCCCCTCCTTTAACACCTAAACTGGATTTAATGGGAGGGGATCAGGTTGAGATCCTCCTTCTTGTGCAGAAGAAACAATATTGGTCTGTGATTGATTCTCTAGAGACTGCAATTGATGATTGAGGATCGAGGCCCTTAATCAATGACGAGAAATGAATACGAAAGTGATCTAATCTAGCTAATATGAAATTTCCTCCAACCGGTCGATTGGAACATGTATACTTCCCATTGTGTGGTTTGACATCTATCAAATCCCACTCAGAGAGAAGATTCTTCAACTTTTCTTGAAAAGGGTCTCTATTTATATTTCCTCTCCTATGTTTAGATGAGTACAATTTTGTGTTGAAATCTCCCCCAATAATTCGATTATGATTCCATTTATTGCTTCAAAGTGCGAAAAATTTATCTTAGAATTCTTGTTTCTTTGCATATATTGAAGATGTATATACATTGATAACCTTGATTTGTTCTTTTGTATTGTTTTCCTCTAGTTTCACTCCTAACTAGTTGTGGAATACTATTGACTAGGGAGAACAAATATTTCCTCCAAAAGGTCCCTAAGCCCCCTGAGGTGCTTCTTGAATTCTGTCATATTCCTTCACTGCCATTCCAAAAAGTTCTTGACAATTTCAGTAACTCCTCTTCTTCCAATTTCACTTCTCGCAACAAAAGAATTTTTGGTTGTTCCTTTTTAATCAAATCCTCAACTGAGAGGGATTTTTAGGGCTCTCCCATACCCCTTATATAACATGAAAGAATCTTCATCATTTGGCGGTCAAATTTAACTTTGATCCACCCTCTGTTGTTGCTTCTACTCCTTTTGAACTCGTTGCTTTGAGAATGTCCAAGATTTGAGGTTAGAACCCTAACTTCATGTTTTTCTCTACTTATGCTTCTCTAAGATCCTTCTTAGAGTGTTGACCTTTCTTTCTGAAATGGCTCACTACATTGTGAATTCTATTCTCCTCATTGCCTTTTTGTGCCTGTGTTATATTCTTGATGAAGATTTTTAGAGGTCCCTCTCGAGTCTCCTTCCCCCCCTTACTTGAGATGATGACTGATCCAACTGACATAATTCTAAACCCCTTTCTTGGTTGAGCATATGAGTCACCCGTTTCTCAGTCTCATTTACTTCCATTGCTTTCTCTTATATTTCTCCTTCTTCTATAGGTTCCTCATAAGGTATTCCTTCATCTTCTCATATTTGATTCTCCTGAGTCCTAAGAGTCAAACTAGGTGGCTTCAAAAGATTGAAGGGCCCCAAATAGATTTGACAAAGAAGATGGACCCTCATTGTTCTGTGGTTTCCTGTTGTTGGCTTGTCCTCTCTTGCTCCCTCCCTTTTTCTAGGTTTTCAATTAACCAAATTGATCTGCTTGACCCGACTGGGGATTTCTGGAACTTATGCTTGTGCTTTCTTATAATCCCTGGAGACATGACCGTACTCGTGGAAAATCCTACACTTAAATGGAATTTTTTCATAATCCAAGATTTGAAAATTCTTCCAATTCCCTATTGTTAAAAATATTTTGGCTGGAAGACCCTTCTCAAGATCCATTTCAATGCAGATCTTGGTGCAGGCAAACTATCCACCTTTGGGCTCCACTTGATCTATGTATTTACCAACTCCATTCCTAATTTCCCTAAGATAATCATTGCTCTAATAGGATAGGGGAAGCCAAGGGAGCTTCACCCAAAATGGGATCGCAGTTGGAATGTTCTCAGCCAAATAGAAATTCAAGGTCCATCAATTCAAATACATTCCTATGCTTCCAAAGAATTTTGGGCCATTTCAGAAGATGCTCTCTTTATCTTCCTTGTGTTCAAATAGAAAGTGAAAAAACCATATCCAACCGCAAAATTTCCTAAATTCCCTTTCATATTTCCTATCCATTTTTTCTCTATCTAGTATTCCATCGAATTGGGGGAAGGTCACATTCCTATGAAATTCCCAACATGGGTCCAATATGAATATGTGAGGGATGATTTGAAGAAAACTAGAGGCATTTTCATAGAGGGAATCGACTCTAGCCTTCTGACAAACTTCGAAGAATTTGAATTGGATCTCTGCTTTTTCACGAGGGAAGAGATTAGAGCTTCGAAAACCCCAACCTCATCTTGGGGAGGAGGAAAGGCTCCCTCTAGGAGAGCCATTGTTGGAAGCTGCGAGGGAGAAATCGAGCCCAGATCAGAGAAAAACTAGGGTTTCAGAGTGATTTATCATTAATATACTTATTTAAATCTAAATTAATTATAAAAAATTTCGACCTAAGTTTTTTAAATTTAACAATAGATTGAATTTTATAAACCAATATAGATCCATATTAAAAACATATCTACTAAGAGACAAGAGGGATCGAATCTCATTATATGGAAATCTATTTTTAGAATGTAAAACTTGAAAAAAGATGTACATGTCAAAAGATTTAATCTCTTTTAGTGATTGATAAATATGTGGTTAAAATGAATCTATATTATTATTTTTCTATCTCTCCTCCTCTCTTCTCTCCTCTTCCTATTATATATATATATAATTATATATAATATTTTTTTTTTCCCATTGGAAAAAACGTAATTTTCATTGAGATATAAAAATCACATGTTGTATATGCATGAGCATATGTTGTATTGAGGCTGTGCCTGTCAGTTTAAAAAAAAAAGAGAGAATTTTTTTCCTTTCTTCCATGCAGGGAGGCATTCATCTCTAAAATGATCATCATATAGTTTTATAAAAAAAATATTGGCCTATAGAGGCTGCCAATTTTGTGTACTATCCAAACTTTCCCGAAAGTAGCTAAACATAAATAGATTATATGAATATTTACATGTTGTAGACAGTAAAAAAAATAGAAGTCTAAGCTCCCTGAGAGCTTGTTGTATCGTCTATATCCATAAAGGGCCTGTGGTAGTACTGGTAGAAATTCCCTTCTCTATGTTCCTGAATCAGCGAAGTGCCAGGAGGCTTGTGCACAGCTTCTTTGGATAATATGTCAGCAACTGCATTTCGCTCCCTGAAAATGTGTTGACATGTAAAAGAGTCAAAAGCAGTAATAAGACGATGGGCCTCATCCAGAATATGAAACATAGAGAAAGCTGAGCATCTGGACTTTTTATTAATCCAATCACAGACAATTTTTGAGTCACTAAAGAGTTGCAGGTCTCGGCAATGAACTTGCAAGGCATGTTGGATGAGGAATTTTGCAGAGGACCATTCAAAAAAATTATTTTAACCCCCCCAAACTCATCTAAATGTGTAAGTAATGAGAGTCAGAGAGGTTTAAAATGGCTCCTCCCTCGCATCTATCCTCTTGGGCAGACCTGTCAAAAAAATCCCATGGCTTTGAGTGGTCTATGGATTCAGGAGTAATGGTTCTGGATCGAGATACATCTTCATCATCAGGGATGAAGGAGAAACTAGAGATGATTCAGGAGGTGATGGAAGGACAATGTGGCTGGGTGTTCTAGAAGATGAGGTTATTTCGGGTTATCCATAGTCCCCAACAAGTCAATAGAGGTAGGTTCCTGAGTTTTTTGGGGTTGGCACTTGTCAACCAATTTGACCAAGCTTCATTTACCGAAGCATCTTGCCACCTTGTCATGAAGGAGATCACTGTTGAGAGTGAAAGCCAGAGTTCCTGGGCCGCCTAATGTTCAACAAAAAGATGATTTGCAGACTCATTGTTGCATTTGCATAGATGGCACCAGAAGGGGCCATGATAAGCTCGCTTAATTAGATATCTCCCATGGGGATTTTGTTCTTTAGGATGGTCCACATAAGGAGTTTTCTCCTAGGGGGGAATTTTAAATTCCATAGATGCTTCCACCAAGGTTCAAGATCAGGTGGGTGACGCTCCTTAGCTAGGACCAGATATCCCTCTTTTGGAATTTACCTCCCTACTTTTGCGAGTGTCTAGAAAACTTCATCATCCCCCTCCCCAATTCTGATCTGTGCCTCAGAGAGGGCCCTGATGTAAGTGTTCCAATGATGAGTCCATTGATGTGGTATGTTTAATCCCTGAGCTATTTTCCAAGCTTGCTAAAAAGGGGTGGAGCGCTGAATGTCTGCGATTTGACCAATATAAGTAGTATTGTTGTCCCCGAGGAAATATCGAAGGTCCTCTGGCAGCCTGTGAAGGTTTCCACAACCAATCCAAGGGTCTCGACCAATTCTTACCCTCATTCTAGACTGAATTTTCCATGAAATGCCTTCCCTGATGATGTTAAGAGAATTGATTCCCATCTTCCATATAATGGAGACTGTTACACAGTAATTTGTCACCGTTGGTCACCGTCTCTGTTACCCCTGTTTTCGTACATTGGAGGATACATTCCGGGACCTGTGACCAGTGACATAGCCTAAAAACACTTGCATTATGTTCCCCTGAGTATGTACTTCATGTTCCCTGAAGACACCTTCGGCAAATTATCCCTGAAAAGTGCCCTTTTTCCATTGGCGCAGGTACACAGTGTCTTATCTGCGCCAATCACTGAGATCCTTAAAAGGGGGCGCGCCCATTGGCACTCTGTCCTAGAGCAACACTCACGCCAACTAAATTTGGTAATGATTTTTGGCCAACGCGCACCCATATGTTTTTTCCTCTTAGATCATGAAGTCCTTTGAGGGAAAAATCCATCGGATAGAGGTCGAGAGTCATCATCTATCCTTGACACCTATCCTCAGTAGCTTTTTAGAGATAATGCCAATCCACAATGGGCGTCCTGGTACATTGAATCTTCCTCCCTTCTCCATTTATAAAAGTCTGTCCTCATGCATTAGACAAGTTAGTAGTTGTGAGTGCTGGAGTAATGCTAGAGTGATTATAAGAATTGTGAAGCATAGGGAGGTTATGCTGCCGGAATCTTGACAGAGAGAAGGTCTTGTGCAAGGCATACATAGCTGCTCGCCCAGCCAGAGAATAGGTTCAACGTCAGAACCTTGGTTGTATCTTTCTCTGCTTCTATTCATTAATAGACGACTATCATTATGGTTCCACTCCTATTGTCTTTATAATGATGATTGAGTTATATCTTTTCTGACTGATATATAGTTGCATCTATTGGATTTTATGCTTGTATTTGTGTCGTTCTTTGCATGTGCAGGTGTCCGTTCACGAGATCGTGGGATTGTGACAGCCGGAGCAAAGGGAACGGGAGTGACGATTCTCCTAACAAGTATTAGCGTTGGAATCCAGGTAGGCCATCGTCATCGATCTTTGATTTGCAATTAGGAACCTGCGTGTTAGCATTGTGTGATTGTTGCTAGACCCCATTTGGGCTAGTGGGATCGCCTCTGTCTGCAGAGGGGATTTACCTGTACAACAATTTGGTGAATCCACTGGGGAGAAGCTTGTTTTTTGATTTTGTTGTTTGATTTGTAAACTTTGGACGGAGCCTGAAGTATGGCCAGATAGCCTTCGAAACACTATTGCTTTGCAGTAGTGAAGTAGATCAAACCCACTTCAGTCAATCTCCGGTTTGGTTTATGGACTGAACAATTTGGGAGTTTGTCTTGCATGATTAGTTTTTCTCTTGTTTGCTTGCTTGGATAGCTTTCTGGGTTAAATTTCTTGCTGTTTCTTGCTTCCTGGCCTTCCTAGATACTGTAAACCAAGCTTTGGACTACCTGTTTTGTTTTTTTACTTGGCAAACTTTATTAGCGTGGTTTTTCCACTCACATTCGCGCCAGTTGGCGCCTGTTGCTAACTGACAACCTGCGCCAATCCCTTTATAGCGCGAGTTACAGTCTGACAGTCGCGCCAGACTTGTTAACCTTTTCAGTTAGTTTGTTTGCCAGCCTTCTGAGCTTGGATTTGTATCTTGCTATATCTTTTGCAGCTTCTGGAAGTGTGTTGGACCTTTATGTGACTGGTTATTATTTTTGTCCTTTAGTTGTTTGCTCATTTCTATCGATTTTATATCTTAGCAGCTAGTGGCTTTGCATGTCGAGCCTTATGTGGGAAGTTTTGGTTTGGTAATCCAGTCAGCTTTTTGGTTGTTTTCTGCACTCATCTAATGGTTGTGAAAGTTTGGTATTCTATGCTTCGAGTGCTTCATTTCTGGCTTGTTTGGATTTTGCTTGACTTCATCTGAACTTAGATCACATGGTTCATTGAAAGTCTTTGTTTTTTCCTTGCTTTGACAGTTCATCGTGATTTGCACTTGACTGGTTCTTAGATTACATTAGAATCATCTTGTGTTTGAGAATTCTCTTGCATAGATCACATTTGCATAATTAGAATTCTCATTTGTGCATAGATTACATTTGCACACTTTTCAAGTGAATTGTGCATAGATTCCTCCTTTGAATTCCTTTTTGTCCTGTTAAGCTTAGATTACATAGCTCATAGATCTTAGTTTTCCTTTTGATTTGGAAAACTGCTTTGGTGTCTTGGGGACCTTGTTGTCTTTTCATCGAGTGATTTTATTCCTTTTGCTTGATGTAGCTATCTCTCAAAATCATTTTAAGTGCTTTGTGCCATTGAAAAGAAAATCAAACTAGTATCTTTTGCATTCAATAGTTGGAAAGGAAAAAGAACATTTCGTTGATTCGTATTTTCAAAAGAAAAGTTTTGTTTCCTTGCCATTAGCTGCATTAGATTGTTTGATTGCTTGAGTTCGTTTTGTTTGATTGAAAAATTCCTAACCTTCTCATAGTTAGAATTCATCGAACGAAATGATGTTCTTTGGCATATAGTTTGCATTTAGAGAATTTTGAGAGATTACATACGGTAGGACCTGAAACTGAAACTTAACACAAGATCAATTTTAAAATAAACTGAATAAACTTAAAAACGCATTGGAACTTAACGCAAATATCTAGAGGTCTAGGCTAGAGACATGTTCCGGCGTCTTTAAACCTGGTAGCTTACCGTCGAGTGGTTGGGTGATTCCTCCACGGTGAAACGATAGGTGCCAGTACGGATTTGGGCTCCCACGTACCGTCGCATATATATGGGGAGATTCCACTAGGCTTGCATCCTTTATCCATAGGAAGCCGAGTCTGCCGCCTTGTGAACTGTAACGCACCAAACACAACATTCGGGAAGATTGACTGTAGTACGGAAAGTCCTTGGTTCTCATACGATTGCCAAGGTGTATAAGCAGTTTTACGGGTTGCTTGGTAAACCTCTTACCTAGTTCTCCAGAGTAGTCACTTTTGATCCTTTTCGGACTCCCTAAAAGAAAAGGTGTAAGTGAGCATCTTGTCACTTCGTGCTCATTAAACATTCGAAGGAGACTGGAGTCATCTTTTCGTCCTTTTCTCGACTCTTGAAACATGAAAGGTCAAGTTCAGTTCCTGCGTCTTAAAAATTTATTTGGCCACGATAACATTACCTGGTTAGATCTTGTGTGCGTTAGCTTGAGTAGGTTTTGTTTTGCTATGGCAACTTTTCCAGGGTCCACCAACCCAAGTTCCCCGCCTGACGGGAATCCTAATCATTTCCCACCTCTGGGGAATGTCGGTGCTCTTTATATGGCGACGTTATCCCTTCCGGGGTTAACTGTCGGGTTGCCTGTTTGGTTGTTTTCAACCCCTTTGGTCCCTACTGTGTCGGCTAATACTCCATCAGTCCCTCCACCTGAACAACATCATGTTGAACCTAAGGTGGACCCCTCCCCTTCAATGCCTACTTCTACGTCTCCTTCTTGTACTTCGCCTGGTGAAAGTCTCGATTCGAGTAACCAGGTGGCTAAGAAGAAGAAGAACAAGAAGAAGAAGAAGAAGTCTCCTAAGGGAGAGGCTACAAACACAACAAAGGCTACAAGCACAACTGTTACTCCCTCAAGTACATCTGAAGTCGGGCCCCCTTCCGCTCCCCCGCGGAAGGTTAAGTTTCCTTGTCGATTATGCAAGGAGGACCATCTTCTTCGTGATTGTCCTGGTATTCCCAGGATCTTAGAAGTGTGGTCTCGTGATCAGGCCCACCCCTCATCGTCCACTGAGGCTCACAGCAATGCTACCTCATCAGTTGGGAATGCTAAGGGAAAAGGGAAGATTCGAATCCCCTGCCGACTTTGTGAAGGCAATCATCTCCTTCACCTTTATCCACTCATGGATAAAGCCTCCGCTGTTTTGGAAAGTCTTGCGGTTCCCTCACCCCAACTCCCCGTTGGATATCAACGTCTTTCTGCAGCTGCAGATCATCCCCCTGCTGACAACAAGATTGGTTCAAATCCCTCTCTTGTCCAGCCTCCTCTTCCTGAACCTGGCTCTGCCCAGCCTGTTCCAGACCAACTATTGGTCGGAAAGCGTGTCGACTCGGGTTCACCACCCGTCAACCACCCTGTTCTGGAAGAGCATCATGATCATGTTCTTCTTGTCTCATCAGATTCTCCTGACTCCGAAAACGACCTGCTTATCCCAGCTCCTTTAGAGGGTCCTTCTTCGGTTCCTTTAGACCAGGGGGGCAATCATATAATTCCCCCACCAAGTAGTTCAGTCGTTTCCTTCGACTGGAGTAACATGACTGCTTTCCGCCTTCCATCCCATGTGCCTTTCCAGATTACATTACATGCCTATGATACGACAGTACCTGGCACTGTCTTGGATGAGGGTGCATCTGTCAATCTTATGCCTTCTTCTACTTGGCAAGCTTTGGGCTCCCCACAGCTTGTGCCTATTGCGCAGAATCTAATGGTGTTTGACGCAGGAACCAGTCAACCATTGGGGATCATTCCAAAGTTCCCTATTACTTTGGGAGGCAAAACCGTCTATATAAACGTGCTGATTACCCAAGGGGCTTTAGATTTCAATCTTCTCCTTGGTCGTGACTATGTTTATGCCATGGGGGCCCTTGTCTCTTCAATTTTCCATGTGGTGTGCTTTCCACACGATGGTAGTATTGTGACTATAGATAAATTATCGTTCTTTAGTCCCCCGGTACCTCCTGCGCAGTTGTCATCCCCTCCTAGTTTTTATCCACCAGTTGTATCTGCCCCATCGCAGGTCAACTACGTGGCTACTTCTCCCGTGTCTATGTCCAACAATGCCGCCATCGTGCATAGTGTTCTGGGGGCATTGGGTCCTGACTTCCAAGACATTGATCTCCCATCAGGAGCGCCACTCTTGGAAACCCCGACTTCCTGTTCATTATGATGAAGTTCGGGCGGAGCATAGTTCGTTTCCCTCTGTCAAGCTCCCTAAAAAATGAAACTGGGTCTATCAGAGCATAGTTCATTTTCCTCTGTCAAGCTCCTTAAAAAATGAAACTAGGTCGGTCGGATCATAGTTCATTGTCCTATGTCAAGCTCCTTAAAAAATGAAACTGGGTCTGTCGGAGCATAGTTCGTTTCCTATGTCAAGCTCCTTAAAAAATGAAACTAGGACTGGTCGGAGCGTCGACCTCATTATAAAATGAAACAACTCCCTTTCCAAGTCGAGTCTTTTGATTAAGATCTCGTAAAATACAAGTCGAGTCTTTCCAGGATCTCGAAAGTGAACCTTCATTCCATCCACTTTGTTGAATGCAATGAAGCTTGGGGGGCATGTACCGCGTGTTCCGTCATTATGCTGGGGGCATGTGAACTTATAAAAAGCATAGTTTTTTCGTTTCAAGCTTGTGTAAACATGAAACGGAGTCCAAGCAGAGTTCTCCATGGTTCAAGCTTGTGTAAAAATGAACCCATACCCGAGTCACCTTTAAGCTCTTTTCTGACTCATAAAATATGAAAAGATTGCCGAGTATTTTTTCCTTTTTGACTCGCTAAAGAGAATAAA
>APFE030699490.1:87683-146312 GCA_000404065.3 Pinus taeda | reverse complement strand
CGTTGTGTGATTGTTGCTAGACCCCATTTGGGCTAGTGGGATCGCCTCTGTCCGCAGAGGGGATTTACCTGTACAATAGAGACCCCTGGGTGTGCTCTCTATGGATGAAATATCCAGTCCATCAGGTTTGCAGGGCCAATATATTTTGAGCAGGCTACCCTAGTCCATAAACTATTCGATCAGAGTAGTTGCCATCCAAGTTTTGCTGCCAAGGCTGAGGAGAAATCTTCTAGCTTCTTTATGCCCCATCCACCCCATTTCTTGGGTAAAGATATGACCTCCCACTTTACCCATGTGAAAATTCTTCCTGTTTGTTTCCCTTTCTAGAGAAATTTGGAGCATAAGGCCTGTATTCTAGCTAGTATACCCCTAGGGATCCAAGCCAGTGAAATCCAGTATATCGGGGTGGCTTCCAGGATGAATTTGATAAGCGTGAGTCTTCCTGCCCTAGAAATATATTTGTGGTACCAAATGTTTAGTCTCTTCTCAAATTTGGAAATCAGCTAGGTCCAATCTGCATTTTTGTACCTTAGAGGTTTCAGCTTGTAGCCTAGATACTTAAGTCCCTCTTCCAGCCTGAGCAAGGTATATTGGAATCTTTCCAGTGCATAGTGAATTTTGTGGGGGGAGCATCCATTCTCTGTGAGGGTCGACTTATTGCAATTAACTATCATACTCGTGGCCTTTTGGAATAAGGAAAAAATGTTCCTCATGTTGGTTAGGTCTCCTATGCTTCCATTGGGGAAAATGAGCACATCGTCCACAAAAAAAAGGCATGTTGAGATGCAATCTGCTATGATTTTTATTCCTTTTAGTCTGCTTCTTCTGTTTTCTTCTTTTATCTACCTGCTAAGGCCTTCCATTATCAACAGGAACAGTAAGGGAGATAAGGGGAACCCTTGTCTGAGACCTCTTTCAGAGTAAAAGAAGGGGGAGGCAACCCCATTGATTAGCACGCTGAAAGGAATGTTAATGATACATATCATGATCCATTTTATGAACTCAAAGGGAAAACCCAGGTGGGTTAAGAGCATTCTAATATATAGCCAGTTTTCTCTATCAAAAGATTTTGAGAGGTCTACCTTTAGGATCATACCTTTAATTTTCTTGGAGTGTAGAGACTGAAGCATCTATTGGGCAGTTCCTATTGCTTCATGAATTTATTGCTCTTTAAGGAAGGAAAATTGCTCCGGCAAAATGTGCTTGGATAAGATGGGCCACATCCTATTTGCTATGATCTTTGCTACAATCTTGTAGATGCAATTACATAACGAAATGGGTCTATAGTCATCAAAGGTGGAAGGGTGTCAGATTTTGGTATGACAACAATGAAGGTGGAGGTGAAGGATTTAGGGAGCTTTCCACTAGTTCTAGAGTGTTCAATTACCTTTAGCAGATCCTCTCCCAAAGTGTCAAAGAATGTTGAGTAAAACTCGATCGCCCAACCATCTGGTCCTGAGCTCTTGTCCTTCTTAAAACCTTTGATCGTGGCTTCTAATTCCCTAATTGTGATTTCCCTTATCAGTTCCATGTCTGCCTCCTGGTCCACAAAATGAGGGAAAAGCTAGGCTATTTGCATAATTTCGGCTAGATTGGCAACAGGGGGGCCTTGTAGATCTTCTTAAAATGAGAGTTTAAAGGGTGGCCAGCTCGGGGAAAGTATTGACATAATGGCCTTGCTCGTTTAGGAATTGCCAGATGGTGTTGATGCTTTTCCTACCATTTGCAAACTTATGATAAAATTTGGTGTTGTCATCTCCCTTTAGAAGCCATGTCGCCCTGCTCCTCAGCCTCCATGCTTCCTCACGATCCATTAGAATTTTCCTTTTGGTGGTGTAGAGCTTCGAGAGTCTAATTTTATATTCGTTCATTCCGTAAGCTTGTACTAGGTCATTTTCTATCTCAGTAATTTCCTTCTCGACCATGAGGAGGGATTGATCATGTTTTAAGCGCTTGTTATGTGCCTAGATTTTGGATAGCTTCTTCAGCTCCATGAGGTTTTTGGCAAAACCTTCTGCTATGTTGCCACACTCATTCAGGGGGTGGGCCTTCCAAAACTCCTTGATCATCTGTGAATAAGTGGGGTCTTTGAGCCAGGATGAGCTAAACTTGAATGGGCCTTTGGGCTTTTGAGGACCTCCTCTGATTTCCATGAATATAGGTAGGTGATCGGAGACCCCTCCCGAGCCTACCCATTGTCTGTGGAGAGAGCCCAAAGTCAAGAGCCCTTCCTTAATAATAAAATGATCCAGGCTTCGCGCAAGGCAGTCATCTTCGACTTTGTTATTTCTCCAGGTAGGCATAAGCTTGGCAGATGGAATGTCTAGGAGATTATGAGATTCCATAAGATTCTCAAAATAGGTAGATAAGGGGTCTTGCTGAGCATGATGCCCCTAAGATTCTAAGAGTCCTAAGGAGAAGTTTAGGTCCCCTCCCAGAATTAGGTTATCTGTCTGGAGAGCAGCGGAGCCAAGGAGATGGTCCCAAAAAGTAGGCCTTTGTTAGCAAGGCCCATAGACATTAAAAATTTGAAACTCCAATCCCAACTCCAATGAGAAGAGGCCAGCACCAAGGTGCCCGTGGCCGCCCCAACAGTTACAAAAATTTAAAGTGCGGGTATTGAAGCCCAGTATAAGGCCTCCTGATCTTCCATTAGCATCTATTCCAATAAAACTCCATCTAGTGAACATAGCCTCAAGGAGGTGAGTAATGGTGTCAGCAGGTCCCAGAGTCTCTTGGAGGAGGATGATATCAACAAGAGAGGTATGAAATAATCTGCGAAGAGCTAGTTTCTTTTCAGGCCTAGCCAACCCTCTAAAGTTAAAGGAGTCAATCTTCATGAGGAGAGGTCAGATGGGGGGTTCAACACTCTAAGTACCCCATGAATGGTAGATTGCTTTCCCAAGGAAATTTCGCCTTCGGCTCAGAATTGAGCCTTTGAGAGAGAGAGGAGGGTTGACCTTGCAGAAGCTTGGGAAGAAAGGGGACCACAGAGGGATCCATGTCGATGAGATCCTGAGAGATTAATTTCTATTTTGCCTTGGATCTGGTCTGGTATCAAGGGGAGGGAGGACCAGCTACAGGATCAGGTGCGCCATCAGCCGGGGGGGGGAGGAAGAAGGGGACCCCAGAGGTGGGGGATTAGGTGGGGGGGGTGGGCGACGACCAGGGGGGTGTGGGGGGACGGATAGAGGGGGAGGGTCTTCAACATCTTTCATAGAGAAATCAATCAGAGATTTAAATATATCATCAACAACATGATTGTAAGAGGGAGGAGAAGAGAATTGATGCTTACTCGAAGAAACCACCAACCCAGCAGCCGCTCTTGCCCCAGTGCGAGGAGGGGAGGGAGGTCGAAGCGGATGTCTGTCTTGTTTCTTTGGGACCCCTGTGGGAGAGCCATGTCCAATTGTGGAGGTTCATTTTGATTCTCTTCGTCCTTTTTATGGGCCTGCTTCCCCTGATCCTAGTCTGTATTTGGGGGAATTGTCCTCCTAGCTTCCCCCCATCCTTGCTTGAATTATTTTTATTGAGGGGACAATCCTTAAAAAGATGCCCAACCTTGTGGCATCGCCTGCACTTGAATGGAACCCCTTCGTAGTCTAGGTTCTGCCTGCGGGAGAAATTCCTCCATTGAATTGTAATATATTCCTGTAGTCCGCCACTGGTATCAATGTGAACCGGAATTCGTGCATACGCCATTTTCCATATTGAGAGGCATGAATTATCATATTCTAGATAAGTGCCCAGGGAGTTCCCGATACACCTAAAGATGTCTTCAAACCTGAACTGAAGGGGTAGCCCGGGCAGTCTAACCCAGAGAGGGCCAGCACCTAGCTGTTCTCTTTCTGGGTCGAAAAGGCGTGTCCATCACCGAAGGAGGACTAGGGCTTGTTAAATGTACCAAACCACTGAAAGGACCTAGTTGGTATGCTCTGCGCTAGAAAACCGAAGTGCAAACCATCCTTTTACAAAAGTCTGAACCACCAGTGGTTTAACTAGATGATTGCCCCAAACCTTTGTGGCCCACTGCTTTAATTTAGAAGCGCTATAGAAATGGCCTTTGACTCTTCCGACTAGCACTCGCTCCGCTATATCCATGGCCTCACTGCATTGGAAATCTTCACCAGACTAAGGAATGCCTCCAAATCTTTTGGTCTAAGGATCCTCTGCTTTTTTATTTTCTGAGTTCCTTCATCGGGGGAGGGGATCTGGAGGGGTTCACTAAAGGGTTAGGCTTAGGAATAGACTCACCCAGGGGAGGGTTTGAGGGAAAGACCCCAATGATGGGGGGGATTTCAGTAATATTTCCGGATGGGGGGTCGATGAAACCGACATAGGCAGCCCTAAAAAGGAGGCAGCGGGATCGTTGTTGGTTGCTGTAGAGAGGATGCGAGAGCCGATAAAGGAGGGGAGAGATGAAAAATCCTTTGTGGAAATTCCCAGGTTAGGATCAATGGATTAATCTACAAATTTTAGGGTAGAAGGGGATAAGGGCTGGCTTGTGAGATCAAGGATGGAAGGGGAGGCCTCTGAGTAAGTAGCAGCCAAGCACGAGGGTCTTGAGATCGAGGGGAGCAAGGCAAAAATGTCAGTGAATTCACAACCATAGGGGAAACTGATTGCTAGGTTTACCTGAGGAGTAGTCTAGATGGAGGTGCCCGCTAGAGGTTCTTCTGCGTAGTCGAATAGGTCCTCCATAACCACCTCTATATTCCCGTGCTAGCTGCCTTTAGAAGCCTAGGTCTCTTGTCACTATAGTGACCGAGTGACAGGCGGGGGCTTATCGAGGAGGAGGGTAAGGGTAACAACCCAAGTAGTAGGTAGGAGTATTGACTATAACAACAAAAATAATACGAGTGCGGAGGTAAGAAAAAAAAGGCCCGGCGTGCGGGAGGGCGACGAGTATTGCAGTGAAGTCAGGTAGTCGCAGGGGAGGCGCAGGTTGAGAGAAACGGATGAAACCCTAGCCCCATTCCTTCCGCCCTTCTATCTCTATATATAGATAGACCATAGATTAATTTTTCATTGGTTAAATTGTATTTATGAATAATTTATTATTAGTAATATTTTATATTAAAAATTGAATGAGTTACAATTTTTCATCTTATTAATAACTAGCTAAATTATTTTACATTTAATTATTTTTTCCTTGTGAGTATTGAAATATTTTACTAATTGGGTTAGAATGAATATGAATGAACTATATAAGCAATAGAAAAATATTTATCGTCATTTTACAAGCATAGTTTCAACCATACTAAACTTTGTAATTTATACAATTTTTTTGCATTTTTTTAAAAGTAAGTCATTTTGCATGCAATTTCATATATAAAATTTTGATATAAGTTCACCAATACATAATCTATAATAAATATTATTTCATAAAAATAAACATCATGATGATAACCATGTAACAAACATAAACATCATCTAAGATACACATTCAAATTCACTACCATCATCTAATTATATACACCTCTAGCACATATAAACGTCATTAGCTAGCACTACACAAATCTAATAATCTAACATGGCATCGTGATCGTGATCACATCTAACAAAGCACAAGCATTATAATCTAATATCATCACCACACACATCCTCAAATTAATATACATCTCATGTCAAATAACTAATATCACATACACATCTATGTACAAGCACATTAAATGAACATATCTAACATGACCTAACAATATACACATCAACACCAACATATCAATTAAGTACATAAACATGAACAAAAAAAATGCATCATATATATATATATATATATATATAAACACACACACACACACAAACAAGTCAAATAACTACATTAAGTCAAATAACTAATACAACATATGTAGTAGTGGCATCCTGGTTTGCAATAGAAGGTGATGGATGTTTAACTACTGCCTCAACGTATGTCAAACTATGAGGTGGAGGAGTAGTAGTTGGTCTTCTCTCTCAAGAGAAATATGAGGCACATCCTCTAGCTATGGCATCTGATCATCAGGTGAACGACAAGGAGATGTACTACCACAAGGATCATTGACACCCTGACCATGATTCGATGGGGTAGTACTACCAGAAGCATGATAACCACCCTCATCATCATGATTTGACGAGATAGAAATGCGGGAAGGCTCATCCAATGTATTTGGAATTGCATGCCCTGGATCCCTTCTCGCTGCCAATAACCTACTAGCTTCGACGATATGACATATAATAGCCATCATGTCATGCAGATAGTCTTAGAAGAGATCCAAGAACCTAGGATCTACATTGACGTCTTGAGACCTCACAGGGAGGACTCCCTCCTCAACCAAAACTATAGACAATATGTCATAGCAGTCCATCCTAAATATCAGACCAGCCATATGGCCTCAGATGCCCATGCCTCCTGAGGATGTGCCTCACCGTCTTGGGCCTCACCCATTTCCTCATTTATCTCTCCAGTGGGGGAGGAGGCATGTCCCCAAGGAATGTACTGTTGTCTACAAAATATATATTACACAACAATAATTAAACAATTTCATAAAATAAGTTAAAGTACATGTTAGAGTAATTTTCTTTCTAATTAATTAAGACAATAAAATGAAATTAGATTAATTTAAAGAAAACACTAATATTACTTCTATCATATGCACGCTCATCCGATGTGAAGAGGATGTTGGGACACTATCTTCAATCAATAATAATATATAGAAAAGAAAACAAGATAAATGTGTGGTCATCCTTATTGGCCAGTAGCGCCAGTGCCTAGGCGAAAATTCTAGCCAGATACTCAATCAGGCCCCTCTTAGGCATCATTTGGCCCCACATGCGCATCCACACATTATTCATTAGCCTAGGAGGGTGATGGTCAAATGTAGGCTTCGTCTATGGAAACCTCTCAAAAAATAAACAAAAAATATCTGAAACGAAAGGGAAGCTCGTACTCCCATGTATCATTGTACAACATCTATCTAAATCCATACAAAACTGCCTCAAAAAAATGGCAGACCATCTAATACATCATGGTGCTTGAATCAAAGAATTGACATAATACAAAAGATGGCAACTAATGCTTTGCCCATCGCTAGTAAAGTGTGTAATAGTGGTCTCTAATAATGAGAGGCACCTAACCTCCTATGCAACAAAAGAAGAAATTCATAGCTGTCCACCACACACCTAAAAATCTATTGGATGAACTACATGGGGCCCAAAGTATCTCTTAGAATAGACAAGACGATTCTCTACTAGAACCCCATGGGGGACATTAAGGAACTGGGGAAAATCGTCCCCTCTCTTGGATAGGGCAGTGATAAAATATATGTCTTCCTAAGAGGGCCTATACCATGCCCCAAGACCAACATGGAAACCCTTCTCCTAGACACTCCACCAATGGATCCGATGTGCCAACAAGATAGAGTGCGCCTTCAAGGATGTAGCATTTTCATAGTACTTAAGGAGGCCTACATTACTCAAGAGCACTCGGGTCGTTGTGGTAATAGGGCGATGGTATAAATACCTCTCCCTCTCTCGGGCCTCCCATAGTCGCACCACATTGTATTGGTCTGCCATTTGCTCCTGCTCCTACTGCTTCTCCCTCTTTTAACGTCTATGCTACATGATTGACATATAAAATACACTATCCTCATACATAAAACATACATTTTTTTATTAGATGAAAAATGTATTTATAAATATGGAAACATAACTTTTAATTTAAAAAAATCCCTAGTGCGCCCAAAAAACAGTAATGCACTGTCTCCAGTGCACTATCAAACACATCCGCACTGGAAACAATGTGTACATACGTATGACACACCACTTTTTGTTCACATATATACATTTTCATCACGGTACGTCTCAAACTTATGCACTAGTGCACACATATAACCTTTTCATAATGGTATGGAATGTTTGGGTTATTGAACACACCTAGCTTTATTTTTTAATATTATTTTTGCGGCGCGTTTGGTAAATATAAATGCACTAGACATAACCTAAAAATGTATGCACCAATTTACAATTTATACCTTTTCTCGGTGCGTTTTCATTTACGAAAGACACTGCACAAATAACAACGCGTTAGGTTCACACCCCGATTGATGGTGCAACCTATAAATTTACAGGGTGCACTGCATCATTGCGAGCCGAAGCGGTCAAACACATCGCTCGCTTTCTTATTTTTGAAAAGAAGAAGATTTTTTTTGACTTATTTTGCAATCGTATTCCAGTTAAAAATTAAATTAGAGAGAAACATAGACATTACATAGACATTTAGTTGTGGAGGAGGCATTGTTGAAAGGTAATTGAGAAAAACAAATTTCACCATCGTTTGATAAAATTGGAAAGCCACGCAGAGAGCACGACACTGAAGGATGGTGAGCAAAAAAAACACGACATCAAATGCTTGCATAAAGCAAGAGTGGCATCAGTGCTGTTGTAAACCAGTCGCCACAGACTAAAAATTTCAAATATTTCTTAGGAAAATTCCAGCGTGAAATCAAATTCACACGTAAATTTTTTGATTGTTCAAGAGCTGCTGAAATGGAGTTTTTTTTATATATGTTCTCATACTCTTGGGTTTATATACAAAAATTTATTTTTATAAATTATTACGCTCAATACCCACTTTTTAAGTCAAGATTCTGATCAAGGTGACTTTGATGCCCTAGGGAATGTTTATGTTTTGGGTGAGGAACCTCGGATGGTGTTTTGGGAGGTGCTATTGAAAAGGACAGCAATTCTCAAGTTTTCACTAAGATTTTTGTGGATGCATTACATAAAGATGATTTCTGGTTTATATATGGTGCTTTACATCGATCTAATCCTAGGACATTTCTTTCAAAGCTGATAAAGTTTAACGCTCGTCTTCTTAATGATATAATGGTTCAATGTAGATATGGGAAATTTAGATCCCCATGCGAGCTCAACTTGTGTGATGTGTTGCAATCTTCTCATATAATTGAAGGTTCCCAAGGATGTTTAAAATAATATTGTTTTCTTAATGTTGTATATTTACAAAGAATGTGCACCATTGAGGATCGTCGATAAATCTTGAAGCTATATCAAGAGATATTTGGTGTTAGAGCATCTATAAATGCTTTTCCAAAAGCAAAAATTACCCCCAAAAACTTATTTGTTGGGGTGGATGCTCTTCCACGTAATACCATTTTAGATGGATAAGATTTAAAATGGCAGCGTCATCTTCTTCCAGGGCTTGGTAACTCTCTGGAAGCTATGATGCACTGTGTAGAAAAAGGTTGGATGCGCATTTTGGATTGGCCCATCTTCATCAGGAAAAACATCAATAGTAAGGTTGCTTGCTGAACTTACTGGAAATATATTGTAGGAGTATAATATTTTAGACTGGACATATACTTCAAAATTACTTGGTTGCTTTGAGAAATATGATGGTTTTCGGTATTGGCATGATACTATCATTCAGGTTCACGGTTATCTGGAAGAGCTTTTCTCAACATGTTTAGGAGCTCCCAAAACATTATTATCAACAGAGGAAAGATAAATTATTGTTAAGAATTTGCTTGGTAGATGGGTTGCATTTTAGAACTCTATCAATAATTAGTGTGTTGTTCTGGTTCCTTGTTCAACGAATTTTAATAAACATATAGACAGTGGATCTATTAATCATATATCAATAGGATTATTGAGGAAGAATGTAGAGCGCTTAAAACATATTTCCAAATCAACTTGGATATCAATATCTTGGTATGATTTATATATTTACAAAGTCATAAAATACTTGGGCACCTTGAAAAAACCTTGGACATTAAAGGGATTGTTCGACAATTTGAGTGGATCAATGGAGGCCTGATCAAGGCAATAGAGAATGGTGAATGGGTTGTGCTTGAAAATGAAAATATTTGCAATACAATAGTGCCTGAGAAACTTAACTCATTGCTTGAACCAAATGGTTTGATAACAGTAAATGAGTGTGGACTTGTAAATGGGGAACCAATGGTGGTTCATGCTCATCCTAAAATTCAAATGTTCCTTACAGTAAATCCTAAGTCACGAGAAAGTGTCAAGAGTTATTTGCAATAGAAGAATTGAAATATATGTTATGAACCAGATTGGTTAGTGTCCTCATCAACTGGTGAATCTGAAGTGAAATAGAAGTAACACAGATGATATGAAAAGTTTCTTAATGTTATTCGGTCTTCCTGTTTCAAACTTGATCGATCCAATGGAAATTGTGCATTGTTCTATGAAGTTTGAACTTCCATTGTTTGGTATAATAGTTTCACTAAGTGAGCTTTCCCAGTGGGCACAATTTTTCCAGAATTCGCTTATGAGAAGGGAAAGTTTATGTTGGTCTCTGTATTCTAGCTGGTAGCAGATATATTTGTGTTCTCTTTATAAAACTGAAGCAAGAAACACTGCTTTTCAGGTAGTGAAGTGTCATTTTTCCAATATCGACATCAGATAATTGGTTTACAATTAGTTTGTCTTTGCCATGAAGATATGGACCTTAGCTTCAACTTCCTGTTCGACCTAGAATTAAATGGAAGAGGTGGTGTTGCAGCAATACATCAAACATGGAGTGAAGCTGTGATGATTTCTTTCCATGAAAGGTGACATGGTATTCAATTTGTAATGCGTTGTAGACAATTTCAAATTGGAGCAGAGATCACATACATAGAAAATGCATGCATATCCAGGCAATAAATTTCAGGCTATATTTTTGGCCAAAATGGTGTCGAATTTTAAAAATACACGATCTGGGTTTTTAGCAGAATAACCCCAGTTGACTTCAATGTAAGAAGCTTCCAAAAATTCGAAGCAGTTTAAGAGATCTCGCCAATTCTTCTGGAAGGTATATGCCTAGCGTTTGTAAATGGTTATGGAAAATTAGTTTTTGTTTCTAAATAAACCATATGGACGACCAAGATTTTTTAGATTAAAATCAAAGAAATCTTAACGGCACGATATGCACGAATTTTACGGGTGTTAGAGTGCCTCCCAGAAGCTGTTTCTCAAAATAATCTATGGTCATAATAAAACACCACAGGTGCCCCCAAGAGCTGTTTCTTGCCTTCTAAAACCAAAATAAATTTATATATGGCTGATGAAAGTTGGGCCCACATCTACCTTTATTATATATACAATGTATTGTACCTCAACATCGAATTCATAAAGGGAGTCGAAAGTTCATTTGTAAGAGGAGTTTCATTATATATATAAGAACATTATATTTTTATAATTCTTGTTATTATAAGGAAAAAGGCCAACAATTTTGAAACTGTCACAAAATTGGTTCCGTAACTAATTTTGATAGTTAAGTTTAGACTAGAAATAAAAGTCTGGGGAAAACTCATGGGTGGGTTAGGAGTGGTGGAGTTTTCCTATAATCTTAGTAAATCACAGGATTAAAGGCTTTGAAAAACAAACTTTATGTCGGATTAAAGCTTTTGAAAAACAAACTTATCCTTTGAAAAACAAATTTCTTAACAAACTTCTTAAAATTTGAAAAACAAACTTATCCTTTGAAAAACAAATTTCTTAACAAACTTCTTAAAATGAAGTGATTTTTTTTTTAAACAAGTTTAATTAATATATAATTATGACTGAATAAACTTGGTTCTTACTCCCAAATATCATAGTCATGCTCATGCAGAAGAGGAATCCAAGGATTTGGGTCACCCAACCTAGGAAATGACAATCAAAATTTCCATAAGAGATGGGAATAATTTAAAATTTCCCTGCAAAGTAAAAATATTCAAATTGTTTAATATATGTTAATACTTGCAAATAAATACTAGAAATATAAAGTATATTAGAATATATATATATTTGTATAGGAAACTGTCAGGGAAACTATGAAGAATTTTGTGGAATTTTTTTCAAGTATTTATACCTTAATGGGAATCACATATTCAAATTACTTAGCCATAACCCTACGTTATAACATAATTAAATGAGTAGAGCTAAATTGAAAGAAACTTATAACCCTAATATAGTAAAAATAATACCTGTGCACAATGGAAACTAAACAATAAATAGAAATGTAAACCCTGTAGAAAAATCCTATCTTATAATTAAGAAAATAATATATATAATGATACAAAATGACTTATGTATACATACCTTTGTAGGGTTAAAACCCTAGTTGGAAAATCTAACAGAGATCCTTTTGTAAACAAAAGAAAAATAAAAAAATAAAAGTCCATGGCTATCTTCATGTGCTTTGCATAGGTGGTTGAGACTCAAGTTTTGCTTTGAAATTTCGTTAAAAGAAAATAAAAATATCATGACATACCCTAAGGGTTAAGGTTTATAATTGGAAACCCTAAAGTTTAATAATGATAAAAAAAAGATAATAAACATATGTATGTTATGGAAAGTCCAGGGTTACAACAAAAGTCACATAGAAAAAAATTAATATGAAAAAATAATATAATATATATATATATATATATATATATATATATATATTTTTGAGACAATTGAGTTGTTTTGGAAAAAAATTGAGAACACAAAACCATAAAGTTAAAGGGTCAACCTAACAAGGATGGCAACCAAATAATCATAAAAACCAACGCCTACAGAGAAATCTTGGAAATAAAAACCTTTGAATGTACCTTCAAATACCAGGAACAAAAAGTAATGAATGCATTTGGAAGTATGTTCATGATAGAGAATATAAAGAAAACTAAACCACTACCAGATCAAAAATAAAATTGGGAAAAAATAAGTACCGAAATGATGAAACGCTACTAAAGATAAAATATACCAAGATACAATGAATAATGTATTAGGGTTTTAAAATTGATCAACTTTGCAATTCACATTAAATGACAAAGGATTCCGAGTGTAAACCCTAAGTTATAAGATTATGAGGGTAAACCCTAAGTTATAACTTGGATATATACGACTTTAAAACATTCTTGAGAAGTTTAAAATTACACCGAAGCTAGAGAAACCCTTGCAAGGATAATTTGGAAAGAATTATATCTAAGAAAATAGTCCAAAAATAAGCCAATTATTCTAATTTCCTGGGAATAAAACATATCAAGAAGCCCTAGTGTCTTGGGAACAGACAAAGGAGTTTAACCATACCTAATAATTGAAAATTCAAGAGTAGTAACATACACCAATCATGGATGAAACAAAGTGTTGCCCAAAGACAAGTGAATTAATGGGTTCACGTTGTCGATGGACAGGGTAATCGGCGAAACAATTAATAACCCTAAAACAATAATTACTGTCGCTTTGCTCATAAACACCAATAACAGTTGATGGTAGGGTTTGTTCATAACCCTTGTGTCAACACATGGAGTTCTATTTACACGCTAAGTTTCCAAACAATCTCGAAGGTCTCCATTGTAATATACCACATGTAAGCCACATACAAAGGCTTTGTAATGTATAGTAAGGATATTTAGGTTGTAGACAAATATGATGTTTACTGTAAAGGCCTCCTAACATATAAACATATGTGGTTGTAGGGAATTTGTGAGTTTGGGTTCGAATCACATATAAAACTACAACCATATGAAGTATTTAACCAAATTTTCCCAAATTTTTATGATTCATAATGTAAACAAAAAGGATTTGGAATGTTTCATTAGAAGCATGGTAAAAACTACAAAACTACAACTATATGAAGTATTAACCAAATTTTTATGATTCATAATGTAAATAAAAAGGATTTGAAATGTTTCATTAGAACCATTGTAAAGAAAAAGGAGTTGGAATGTTTCATTAGAAGCATTATAGGGTTAAAGTACAACATCTAATTATGCAAATGAAAGGATCACGATATCATGAGGTCAAGAGTTGTGGTTGGAAACTTTTTATAGAATGAAAAGAATACTTGGTGAGACAAATTATTATGTCTTTTGTGAATACATCCACATACCGTTATATAAGAATTGGAATTAGAAAGGATTAAACCTAGACTTGAGTAGGATTTAATAAACACAAGAAGAGTATAGAGAAAATTCAAGTTCTTATCACAAACAATTGTTATGAATGGTTGTAAAGTTGCGCTTTCTGAGGAATGACAATTGTAAAACAAAAGTTATGTAAGGTATGAAGTATGCATATTTTAGTTATTTTTTTAGTGTGTTTAGTTTATCAATGAGGTTCATTACAATAATTTATTCTAGTTGCATTTATGCCCCTTACTCTACTTGTTGTTACAATTGAAACATGTTCTCTTTCTTCTTCTTTCATCCATTTACCAAAGAGTCAACCTTATTAGTATGGGAGAGGAAGCATGATTTTCTATATAGTTATCAATGACCAATTTTTTAATTGTCATATTTTTATTTTAAACTTCCTTTGCAAGACTAAAAACATGCTCTAGAGATATATGTTCAAAGAGACACACTTGATATTGTATGATTTCATTTCAAGTTCCCATAAATAAGTTTAAAAAATTGTCCTCTGAAATGTTCTTTACCCTAAGAATCAAATTTTGGAATTGTTAAATGTGCTCGATAATTGGACCTTTTTGTTAAATATTTACCAACTAACTAAATAAATTATTGTTAGTAATATCCCCATAATGTGCTATCAATTCCTCTATAAAAATGGACCAAGTTATAACATAATCCTTTTTCTTTTCATAAATCCATTAATAGTATACATGTTGTTCTTGTTCTAAAAACATGGATGCAATATTTACCTTTGGTAAGTATGCCACTTGGTGTAGATCAACGTTTTTCTCCATTTGGAATATTCATGTTATAGGATTGTTACCATCAAACTTCCTCATATCAATTTTTGGAATATAGTAGTTCCTTGGTGCTAATTTGAAACCCTGATGATGTGGATCTTGGATTTAAAATCCATGGTTTTGTAATTAAATATTTGTTCTCTCTAATTGTGAGAAAATACTCGCCATATGTGATTGATTCTCAACACCATGTTTCTCTTTATGTTTGTGATATATTTGGATCTTCATATCCTTTTTAGGGAGATTATTCAATAGAATGGTTTGTAATTCTTTTATAGATTTTTGTATTTTTTGCCATTCCATTCACCATTTCTTCCATATTTTCATTTCAACCACCAATTCTCTTTTAAGTTTTGTTTTTATTTTTATTTTTAAACTTGATAAATCCATCTTTTTAAACATACAACCATCCATTTCATTACATAAGTCCTTAATGACCCTTCAAGAGTTTTAATTGGTGTAGTAGCTTTTCTATATTTCTTTAGAGCCATGTGAGAAAATAATAATAGTACTCATCTTTATCACAATTTCCAGTTACAAAAAAAAAGGATTTTCTAATGTAAAGATATGTTACCTGTAACTTACGTACCTTTAAAACCTTAATTTAGAGAACATAGAAACGATTGAACTTTTTCTTGTTATGTATTTGAGATTTGAGACCTTATGAATATGAAACTTTGGTATGTAATACTTTTATGCGTTCTCTACAATTCAACGAGTTTGGCCAGAATTCGATGTGCCAAATGAAAGTTATTGTAACTTTCACAAAACTTGTTGGTTTTTGGCCTCTTCCCATGAGAAAATGTGTATAGTTTGACATCTATCTAATTTTTCAAATATAATTCTAATTTTTTTACCTAAGGTAGTTATGTATGTCTCTTAAGATATATAGATATTTCATAGTCTAAAAGGTCCCTGAAAGGAAGTTATAGCAAAAATACCAAGATGACCTATTTGAAATTGATTTTAAGATCCGTCACAAACCTTAACTTCCATTGAGTATATCTCAAAAGTTATAGGGATTTTTTTCCCTAAAATTTTAATAAAATTTTCTCCAATATCTTGAGTAAATGTGAATTGAATTTCAGTATTTTAAATGCTGTTTGAAATTGATTTTAGGAGCATTCAGGAACCCTAACTTCATTAGTGTATATATTTGAAACTATAGAGAAATAAGATAAGAAAACTTAACCAGATATTCCCCAAGATCTCTTCTCAATATTTTTCAAATTTCACCATCTAAAATATCCTAGAAAAAAGTTCTAGTGAAAATTCCACATAACCATTTGAAATTGATTTCAAAAGCGTTCAAAAACACTAAATTCCTTATAGCATATCTCTAGAAATATAGTGAACCAAGATATGAAATTTCAAAAACATGTTCTACAATATTTCTTCTCAGTACATTCCAAATTTCACCATCTAAAAACTTCTAATTTTTTTTTATAACAAAAATGCCAAGATGACTTGTTTGGAGTAGCAAAATCCTAGATTTGTATGCTTTGATACTGAATGCTATAAACCTCAGACCTTAAAAATGAAAATAAATCGATAATTATAGTCCGATTTGAGGGGTAAAACTCATTTTACAATGATTACAATGTACAAGACAATATTTAATGATCCTAATAATATGCATCCTTTATATATATATATATGAATGACACCATATGAGACCATTATATATCATAAAATAATAAAATAATAAAATGAGACCATGAAAGGTTCTATCCTATATAACAATATAGCAATAGAAATGTAATCACTAAATGTATACAAATTAATAATGGATTTTAGGGTTAACATGAGACTTATATAGGGCTTAACATATATCATGAAAAAATCTTCAAAATTAAAGACAAATGTTCCCAATTATTGTAACCATTGGACCCCTAATAAAACATCAGAACTACCCATTTGAATTTAAATCATGGGACTATCTAATAATACTCCCCCATATTCAACTTAATTCTATGGAAGTGTCTTGAAAAAATCATTGTATCCCCATCTACAATACTTACTTGAAATTATAGTGTTTGATATACAAAGCAATTGAGAAGTTTTACCAATTTATAATTGATGAATTTATGGGTACTACTTGAATCAATTAAAATTGTTACCTTTCTATTTTTGTTATATCATTCTACATTGAAGGTTTGTGGAATATTGATGCCAACCAATGCATGACAAGGTATTGTTGAGCTAGTCTCTTCTAGCTCTAGATCTTGAGACAGTTCCAGTTCTTAATCTTCTTCCTCTTCACCATATATGTAGAATGATTTCTTCTCACAACATTTATGCCCATTTCTATACTTGCTATCACAATTGAAACATAGTCCCTTTTCTCTTCTTTCCTCCATTTGCTAAGGTGTCAATATTATTGGTTGATTGAGGTTAGGGGAGGGAGCATGATGTTCTTAATAGTTGTTAGTGACAACTATTCTAGTAGCCATATTTTTACTTTCAACTTTCCTTGGTAGACAAAAAGCGTGCTCTAGGGATTCTAGATTGAAGAGACATACTTCATGTTGGATGCTTTTATTTAAAGTTCCCATAAAGAGGTCTAGCAAATTTTATTTTGAAATTTTATTTACCCTGAGAATCAACTTTTTGATTTGATGAATGTCCCTTGTAATTGAACCATTTTGTCGAATATTTACCAATTGACTAAATAATATATTGTGCGTAATAATCTCGTAATGTGTAATCAATTACTTTGTAAAAATGGATGAGTGTACCTAGAATCCTTTTTTCCTTTCACGAATCCGTTGATACCATATAGATTTATATTGTTCTAAAAATATGGAGGCAATATTTAACATTTTGTAAGGCTAGATTTATATTGTTCTAAGAATATGGATGTAATATTTAACATTTTGTAAGACTATCACTTGGTGTTTATCAAAGTATTGCCTGATTTGGAATATCTAGGTTATAAGATTATTACCATAAAAAATCCTCATATTGATATTCACAATGAAGTAGTTCCTCAATGCTAACTTGAATCCCCTATGATGTGGATCTCGGAGTGAAAATTCATTATTATGCTTTTGCAATTCAATATTTATGAGCTCTAATTGTGATAAAATACTCCCTATATGTGATTTAGTTCCAACACAATTATTCTCCTTATGTTTATATTCTCATTTGATCTCCATTTCCATTTTTGGAAGGCTTTCTGAGAGAAGTTTTTCCATGGAATTTATGGATTTTGGTATCTCTTCATTATATTTTGTATTTCTTCTTTTATAGATTTTTATATTTATTCCTTGACATTAATATATTTCTTCCTTGACAAATTTTTGTATTTGTTCATTGTCATATTTGTGTATTTATTCTTTCTTCAATTTTTGTGTTTCTTCCTTATTTATTTTCTTCCACAATTTTTATTGTTCCTTATTGTTGGGTGTAGTATTTTATTTTTTTACAAGAAAGAGTAATATTTTCATTAAATCTGTGCCCAATCACAACTAATACTTGGGGAATTTACATTACAATTGTTGGGTACCAAAATTGACACTTGCAAACTATCTATCCACACCCAATTTTCAGCGCTAACTACACAAAACAAAAATACTCCTATTTTCCTAGTAGTGTAAATAAAAAAATTTGAGACAAGAGGAATATGTAGTAAATACCATTCATGACAATATAAAATTAGTTGGCAGGATCAATTGGGCGATTTAGGTCAATTCCCAAGCTCATATATTTTGGAGGGATGGTCGACATAGAATTTTGCAACTGAAGATTCACTATTATGATTCACATATCCTCTACCTCGTCCTCTAAGCACACAATTATTTGGATTTAATTTTCTATGATATCAATATTTTAACATTTTGAACTATTATGTTGATGTAGCATCACTTGCAAGTCAAATATCTCTACCTTCAATTTTGCGTGCTCCTAGTTGCATTGCTCATAGACGTAAGAGGTCGAGGATACAAAATATGGAGAGCTCCCTTTGATGATGAAGTTCTTAAAGTTTCTTCTCACCACTCCACCTGAACACACTTGAAAACAACCCTAGAGACACATTCCATGATGGAGGATGCATGCTCAGGCGAAGAGACAGAAACCCAAAAGGAGAGACAAAGAGATTTATCAATGCTCAAGTTCCTTTCAAGTTCTCAAAATAGGATTACACATACCTTAATTATCCTTACTGAATAGAGTATTTTCTTCAGCCCTTCCCCTGATTCAATCACACTAAAAAAAGAGGCGTGACATAGAACATAATGGAGGGTCTTCTTAGAAATGAATAGAGGCCATCCAATATTCTCCATAGGAAGTATTACATTACACCATACTATTGTTAACCTAAGACCAAGGGCTTTTCCTTAGCCAATATATTGAATAAAATTAAACATTCTGTTGCTAATTTAAGCATTTTACCTATCAGATGTCACATGTGAGACTGAATTGTAGTACCCGAGCCACCAGGATGTTAGGACGCCTCTGTCATCCATGTGTAGATTGAAAATACTCCTTCCATGTTTGGCTTCATCATTAAATGGTTTAGCAGTCTAATCTTTACCAGTGGAAGTAAATGTGACACTTTAGTTAAGGGAAACTGCGGCTTGAACATTTCATTTCTCCTCAGATGATCCTTGGTATGAGAGGAAGACAATAAGTTCAACATACTTGCATGTGATTCAAGCCAATAGAATGCCATGTTAAGCCGACGGATGACCCTCAATGTCATCTTGATGAGAGAGTCCTTGATCAAGTAATGAAGAACTATGGTAGGAGGTGTGATAAATGAGAGGTTAAGATATGGGAAAGATATGGGGCCGAAGGGGCTTGGGAAATTATTAGAAGGAGTATTATTAAGCTTCCATTTAGGATTGGTACACGGGTAGGGAGTGTAGGAATTGAGAATGCTCATGGTTACCATCAAGGAATAGAAAAATATCCATCAACTCCATTCATGTTAGTTTTTCCTTCATCCATATAGAAAGCCTTATTGACCATTAGATAACCATCCAAATTAAGGTTCCTTAGGATATGAAAGGGATGAGAACTAGAAAAGGAGTGGAGGATACCTTTGACTTGGTGAAGTATAAAACTTAGCATATTGTCCTTAGGAACTAAGTTTGCTTTTAGGTGTCTGATGAAAAGGAAGGAGTTTCCCAAGATAAAAGTGTCTTTAACTCCTCGATGTCGGGCTAAAAGAAGTCCCAAGTAGAGACGATACACGTCAGCCTGATTATTGGATTTCCTACCTAATCCCCAAATATGCTTGTCGATTATTATTCCTCCGAGATTGCAAAGAAACTCTCCCCCTTTTTTCACCCCTGGGTTTCATTTGCAAGACCTGTGAAATTGAAGAATCTAGGACTGAGCTTTCTGTTTCCATTAAAAAAAACTGCCAAGAGGTAGACTTGGTTGAGGCAAGGTTCAGGTTGTAAGCCATCGAATTCCATCAGGGTCTAGAGAGGTGTTTAAGGAGGGGGGATTATACTCAAAGAATAAAGAGAGTGATTTAAGGGAAACATTCCTGAGAGGAGTTAGGATGGATTAGAAAATATCTCTATTACTTGATAGCCATATTTGCTAGCAAACATACTTTTGGAGATATATCAAAGAATCCTTGAGGGATATTTTGGTTTGAAGGGAGCCCATATAATTCTTTTTCCAAGAGGAAAATAGGAATTCAATGTCGATAAGCCATCAAGTTATACAGAAGAGGGTGATGAGGCTCATCATTGGTAGCTATATGGACCTTAATCCACCTCCTAAATTATTCAAACCAACTCTTCTCATAATTTATTACATATTTTGATTGTATTTTGCTTAATGAGATGAGTCAAAGTAAGATATTATGCCTAGTAGACTAATATGCATTGGTTGCAGGTTTTTGAGAGAAAATCATGGAAATTTTGGCTAATTAAGGGCTGAAACTTGAATGAGACAAGGAGGAGAGATTGTAAGAGGTAGATCCTCCTCATTTACTCCTCACTCATTTGAATATTCCTCCATCAATCGCACTAGCTCGGAGTACAAGCAACCAAGTCATGGAGATCAAAAGGAAACCAAGCAAGTGACAGTTAAAGAGCTAGTTTATCTCGAGTTTGGGAGTCGAGCCTCCCTAGATTTAAGGAATTAGTTGGAGGCTTCAGTTGTATAAATAAGAATGCCTAGATCCTCATTAGGATTCGAATTTTTGCTATAAAAACACTTGTCATTTTCAAGTTCAAGACTTGTGGAAGACATTGTTATGTAATTTTCTATTTTGATAATGAGAATGAGCATTTCCTTGATCCAACACTGAGTTGAATCAGAGGGCTGAAGCCCTTGGGTTAGGGCCCAACCCTAGCATCAAAGGCTTCTCTTATTGTAATTGTATGCTTAGTCAATTTCATAGATTAATGGTTGAATTGTATTTAGAATTATTTCATTGCAAGTAGTTGTTGTTTTGATTAGTTTGCTTCCATTTGTGTTTTACTTCAACAGTCACTTAGAAGAGATAAAGAAACATCACAAAGCTATTAGTAGGTGGATTTGGCCTCACTCCTTCCTTCAGGGATCATGGTTTGAGGAAAGAACCCCTATGCAACCCCAAAAAGACAGAATTCTTGTTTTTCATGGAATTTACAGTTATCTATACTAAGGCCATCATTTGATCTATTTGCAAGAATAGGATTTAGTTACAATTTCTTTTATTTTTAGTCTTACATTAGATCTCATCAAGGTTTCATATTATTTTTCAAGGTTTCCTCATGCATGAAATGGGCAACTACCTCATGAAATTCTGTTTTCCTTAGTTAATTGAAATCCTTATTGTTTACATGATTTTTTTATAGATAAATGTCAATGGTTCATGCAGTGTAGGAGTTTCAATAGTACATAGATATTTCATGATAAAAAAACTCATCCCAACTTCATCCATCCATGATCATTACTTCCTTTCACCAAAACCCTCACTAGTTTCATCATTTCACAAAAGACCTTCTCCAAGCTTGTTGAGCAAATCCAAAAATCTCCTAACTCTGGTTTTGAGTTCTGAAGTAGTCATAGGCACTGGGTTATGTCATTCCATCCACCAACCACCTTCTATAAGCCTTCCATCACCTTCAACATCCCTCCTTTTTCTCTTGGCTGTATCCTATAGGAATACAAGGGATCCTATTGGAATACAAGGGATCGTGTAGGAATTCAGGACATCCTGTAGAACACATTAGGACATCCTATAGGTTGACCTGTAGTGGCTTGTTTTGAGGCAAAATTGTGGAAAAATCCCCTAGGAAGCTAGAAGAGGACCCCTACTTGTCTCCCAAGCCTTCTAACCATTCACCATCATCCTTAAGCCCCTTGCCACATCACCAAAAGAAGTTAGCTTTCACACTTTCACACAAAAAGACAAAAGGAAAAACAAAGTTATTTTATTCATTTACATGCACAACAGTAGAATGTTTGATGTTTCAATTTGCATACCTAGGACAGTAGGATTGCATACATGTTTAACTTAGCATTCTTTTGAAGCAAAGCCTCTTAGCAGTTAGTTAGAAAAATGGTGTGTTTTAGCATTTGATTTCAGTCTTTTTCCGTATTGCAGTAGACAATATTTCCCTTAGTGTAGATTTCTCTTTTCCTCATTGGTAATCAAGCTTCTTCTAAATCAATAGAAGTTTGGTTTGAAAAACCTTAGTGTTCTATTGCTAGCTTAGCAGTGACAAAGAGCAGACCCATCACATTTGCTTGTGTATACAACACTGTCACCTCCAAGTTTGTACGAACCTCGGGTTGATAAAGTAAAGCTGGTAGCCCCAGGAGTTGCAACATTCTTGCTACAATATTGTTGCTCATCAATTTTTGGTACCGTTGATGGGGAGGTGTTTGAGTAATATGTGATTACTGCTTTCTTTCTTCCATTTGTTATTTATGACATTTTGTTATTAGTTTCATTTCTGCAAAAGTAATTTAGTTTGCTTTCTTTTCCATTCTGCAAGTGAGATTTCATTCAAGCAGTTAGTTTTCATTCAGTCAATTAGTTTCCATTCAGTTTTCAATTTCAATTATGCAATTATTCTCAAAGATAAAAAAAAAACAAGCAAAAACACTTGTTTCATTCCTCGTAGGAATAGGGATAACTTAGCGAAATTTATGCCAAATACCTCCATCACTTCAAACAGACAACCTTCCCTCTTCTTCGGTGGCTGTGAATTGGAGGAATCCTTAGGTGAAAAACCAGAGATATTTGAAGAGCCTACAGGGGGAGAAGAAGAAGAAGAACCCATTCCAATTGACCCAATGGCTGAAAATAGAAATGACATAGGAAATAGAGAAAGAGTTGAGGGTACCTTTCCCATCAGAGAAACTAATGGGGATACCAAGATGAAGAATATAAGCCTCTCGTCTCTTCCTCATTTCCATGGCCTAACCTCAGAAGTTCCAGACACTTTCTTGTTGAGTTTTTTGTCATATGCAAAACCTATGATTACACCAATGATGAGAAGAAGTTGAAACTATTCCCATCCACTCTCAAGGATGCATCTTTGTGCTGGTTCATGGGTTTACCTGGGGATAGCATCACAACTTGGGCTCAGATGCATCAAGCCTTCAACAAGTATTGAGACTATTGCAGGTCCAAAGGCACTAAAGAAGAAATTTTTAGGATGACCTTAGGGTATGATGAATCCCTAGAGGATTATGAAGGAATATTTCAGCTTAGCTACCAAAAGGCTAGGTGCACACTTGATCCTGAGTCACTGAAGCTAGTCCTGCTTAGAGGGGTAAGGGAATATCTTTTGGATACCCTAAACTTGATAGTATGAGGGGACATCTACCAAATATGCTATGAAGATATCAAGACTATATTTAGGAACCATTCTAGGGAAGTTAGGAAAAATGGTAGGGGTAGTCAACCTATGGTAAGTCCATCCTATTCTAAAACATCCATAAAAGGTGAAATTGGAAATATGCTAGAATATTTCAAGAGTGAGATGCTGCAAACCCTTGCCCTACAGATGGACACTATGCACATCAAGAGAAAGCAGGAGGAGGCAAAGAGAGCCTTAGTCCATTAAATATGATTGAATTCTTCCCAGTCTGTGAATAAAACCACTCCATAGGCAAGTGCCCTTCTCTACTTGGAGTAAAAGCTATGTATCAGGGGACTGAGGGGTGTATGAATAGATCTTCTATGTAAATCAAGGGAGACCTCATGGGTCTCGACCATACCAGTAGGGCATGCAAGGGTTGTCCCATGTTTACTACAACCCTAACCAGACCACATCCATTCCATCTTGGGGGCTCCCTGCTCATCCTTCCTGGTCTACACCTCCTCCTTCGTCCTTTTCACCTCAATACCATTCCTAGCCAACCATCCAATCATTTCAGCCAAATGCTCCACCTTAGCCTTAGTGGAATGCATCACCCCAGGGGTGGAGGCCCCCATACAATAATGCTCTAGCTTTATTGCCTTCACCACCTACTCAGCCACAAATTTTACACCCTATTCCACCTAAACAACCCCAGATTCCTGTCCAACCAAATCCGAAATTGAACTACAGAGCAGAACAAGTATATAGTGGAGAGATATCCTATCCTACTTATGCTGTGGAGATTTAGGAAATCAACCTGAGATTTGGGAGAGTACTCTTGGACAACCAACTTCTACCTCCAGCTAGGGAGAGTGAGGAAGAAATAGAGGAAATCATGCCTAAAGTAAATCCCCCACCCTTTCCTGAGAGATTAACTCATCCAATCCAGCCTACCCTAGAAGAGAATGAACTTCTGGGTGAGTTGAAAAATCCATGTGTCAAAATTCCACTTCTCTAAGCCATAAAGGACGTACCTATTTACAACAAGTTGATTAAGGAGAAGTGATTCAAACATCTAGGGAGGCGAAAAAGAGACACCCTACCATTAATGCTATTAACACTGAAGCTCCTCCTAGCAAGGTGTTGTCATTTGTAAATTGACCATGATTTATGCTTCTTATCCCTGCTTTGAACCTGAAGCCTGAAAGATTAGAAAATATCTTTCAAATTCAAGTCTCCTACTTAGCGAATCTTCCATAATAATGTCAAGAAAGGGGAAAAGAGGGAAACCTTGTCTCAAGCCCTTATAGGCCTTAAAGTATCCTGCTACCCTCCCATTTACAAAAGGAGAAATCCAAGGAGAAGAAATGAACAATGCTATCCATTAAAGAAAGTTTGCATCAAAATCCATTTATAAATTACTTTAAACAAGAATTCATGCCTCACCCTATCAAAATAATTTTCCATGTCAAGCTTGATCATCATACCATGGTCCCATCGCTTCCAACTTCCTCTTGAATAAATATTATTTTGTCTAGGATTTGTCTCCTTGGAACAAAACCACCTTGGTTTCTTGAGATTATAATGGGGAGAGTTTTCTTGAGCCTAAAATCCAACAATTTCAATATGATCTTATATGATACATTTTAGAGAGAGATCAAGATAAATATGGCGAAGGAGGAGGGGTTTGATTCCTTGGGAATCAAAGACAAAAATGAGGAGTTTATACCTCCTCCCATACATAAGTGCTTGAGAGAGTAGCCAATCATCCTGCATAGATATTTGCATATTAAATCCCATAAGTGTTGATAAAAACATGCCAAAAATTCATCTGGCCTAGGAGCTTTGTCTTACAGGAATGAGAATGCTATATTCTTTATCTCTTCAGTGGTCAGGGGAGCAGTGAGCTAAGCAGTCATTTCTTCCGTGATTAGGGTGCGAACATGATCAAGCATATATGCTTCAATCTCATAATATATAGGACAAATATCTTGATGCAAGGCTTCAAAGTGCTAAACTACAATAAATTTTATGTTTATTGAGAAGGTTTTCGACGATATTCACATAAGAATGCATTTGTCGACACGTTTCGAACCAACAAATGTGGTTCATTTTCATGAGTTTGAAACATGTCAACAAATGCATTATGATGTGATTATTGCCGAAAACCTTCTCAATAAACTTGATATGGATCAAAGAAGCCTAAATTCAACAAAAGAATTATGTCTTCAAACTCTGAGATGGTCTGCGCCTGGAACTCGATCCGCAAAATATTATTTTTTTCTCTCTATATTTTTCTTGCTTGTGGAATAATTTGGTATTCCAGTTGCCATCTTGAAGCTACACGATGCGGGACTTAATCATTCAATATTCTTCCTCCTTCCTTAAGAGTGAATGGTAGGACTTAAAGGACTAGGTTTCCCTTTGAAGGTATTCCAATCAGACTGGAGCTGATTCTAGATTTCCCTGTATAATAGCCAATTGTTGTTCCATCTCCCTAATAGAATGTTGCCTTTACTATCTTTCGTCTTTAATCCAGTTTTTGATACTAACCTTCAATCTCTTAATATTTGTTTCCCAAATTGAAACATGTCTTCCTTCAACTGATCCGTACAGAAAATGGCATCCACCCATAATTTACCCATGGTATTGTAAATGGCATCCACCCATGGTATTCATCCACCCATGGTATTTATCCAGCCATGGAATTTACCCACGGTATTGTAAGTGGCATCCACCCATGGTATTCATTCACCCATGGTATTTTTCCATGGTATTTTTCCATTGTATTTTAAGTGGCATCCACCCTTGGTATTCATTCTCCCATAGTATTTATCTACTCATGGAATTCACCCATGGTATTTACCCACCCATAGAATTTACCTGTGGTATTGTAACAAAAAAAATCTATAAGTAAAAAGTCACATTTTGTAAAAAGATAGATTGTCCACCACGATGTAGCCTTTATAGTTATTATCTATTTTAATAAAAAAAGTTTCTTTGTGGTTTTGTTTATTGTGTGTTCTCCTATTTGTATTCTAACATTTCAAATTTTCAGATCTTGGCAGCCTGCCCCCACCCAAGATCCATTTCAACTTTTTAAATCTTTGGGTCCTCCCTCCAAGATCTAGATCAATGGTATCAAATTTAGGTTACGACTCGATGTGAATGAGGGTTTGACACAAATTTCAGTTTCAAATTTTTGCAGCAATCTTCAACAAAGTTCATGCATGTGCTATGACCTCCACATAGCATTTTCTTGGGAAAAGCGAGAAGTTTTATTTTTTTTTTTTATTTTCGGTGGCAAGTTTCAGATTGATCTAAAACTTTGGTTAATATATATTATTAATATATATATATATATATATATATATATTATATAAATATATATAATATCTGGATTCATTAGGAAAAACACCAAATTCAAAACAAAATTGGCTGAATCAGAGTCCGGATGAAGGAGATATTGATGATTTAAAATCAGCTGTGTTGATGAAAACTTTTTGATGACAATTCATAGATGAAAACTCTCTTATCATTTATTGCAGTTTTCGTGCATAATTTCAGAACACTGATTTCATATATAAGCTCCTCTTGAAAAATAACCCAATTTCAAAAAACAATTGGGTGAATCGGAGTTCAGATGATATCGTTGATTTAAAATCAACTATTTTTTCAGAACTTTTGTGACTACGAGACAATTGTAACGTGAATCTAAGTTTCCAAAGTGTTCAGATAGGGATTTCAATCACATGGGAAGATGCAGAATGACCATTTTAAAAAATAGGTTATAATAAATATTCTGAGTTATATTGACTGAGTTATGCCCATTTTAAATTAATTTTTATATCTAGAGTAGCATTAAGAGCGGGTTCCCTTTGGAGACATTCCCGCCCACCCCACTTTAGTAGGCACTTTATTCACATTCATCATTTTCAACATAGAAACATCGGGTTGGGTTCTTTGGAGACGTGCCCTCCCACCCCAGGCTACGTAGGCATTTGCTAATTCATTAACAGTCAACATCATGGTTATGGGTCAACTGCACAAAATCCTTGTCATCAAAGTCCATTTGCTAGGCCGCACACTGTTAGTATCACTATTGGTCACAAGCATTACAGGGTATCTCTATCCTTGGATATTTGTTTGTCATGGTTATGGGGTATCCATAAACCCACACTTCATTGAAGCCCATTTGCTAGGCTGCACACAGTCAGTATCACAATTGGTCACAAGAATTACAATGTATCTCTATCATGAGATCTTCATTCATCATGGTTATGGGTTAACCACACAAAACCCTTATCTTCAATGGCTCTTCATATTCAAAAAAGGCTTCTCAGGAGGGAACTCCATGCAATGGGGATGATTGCTTCTTAAGGACGGAGGAATGATTTGAATGGAAAATGGCATCCACCCATGGTATTCATCCACCCATGGTATTTACCCACCCATGGTATTATAAGTGGCATCCACCCATGGAATTCACCCATGGTAGTGTAAGTGGCATCCACCCATGGTATTCATCCACCCATGGTATTTTCCCATGGTATTGTAAGTGACATCCACCCTTAGGATTCATCCTCCCATTGTATTTATCTACTCATGGTATTTAACCATGGTATTGTAAGTGACATCCACCCATGATATTCATTCACCCATGGTATTTACCCACCCATGGAATTTACCTGTGTTATTGTAACTAAAAAATACTATAAGTAACAAGTCACATTTTGTAAAAGGACAAATTGTCCACCACAATGTAGCATTTACAATTATTATCTGTTTTAATAAAAAAAAAGTTTCTTTGTGGTTTTATTTATTGTATGTTCTCCTCTTTGTATTTGACATTTCAAATTTTCAAATCTTGTGGGCCTCCCCCCAAATATCCGTTTCAATTTTTTAGATCTTAGGGGCCTCCACCCCCAAGATCCATTTTTATTTTTTAGACCTTGGGGGCCTTCCCCAATATCTGGATCATCAACCCAGTGGGTTCAAGATTCTTTTACCATTTCTTTAAATCCTTGAGAAGAGAGCCAAAGGGGGGAGAAGCAGAACGGAATATGGCCATAATTTTTGGGGGGTGAGAGGAGGAGAAATATAGGACGTTGATATGAGCCATTCCAGGGGAGAATAAAGGATTGCTGATTAAGGTTCAAAGGAAGCAGATTATCAGAATCTAGAAAGCGATCCAGATGAGCTGCTATGGGCTAGGACCTGAGCATTTATTGTTCCAGGTGTATTAGAATCTAGGAGGTTTAACATCGAAAAGTCTAAGAGTTTGAATGAGATATTCCATAGCTTCTTGGTAGCCAACTCATTTCTCTTGTTGAGTTATGTTTGTATTAAAATCCCTAAAAATGATACACTTATGGCCAAAGTCATTATTTCATAACTCCATGAGAGATTCCCAACACTCTTGTTTCTCTCGAAAGTGGATTTTCATGTATAAATTGATGATGGTACATACCTGATGAATATCCAATATTTTTAAGGTGGCCATGATCCAATGAGTGGGTTTTTTAGAGCTTATAAGCTGCATTTGTGCTAGGTTCCATAATGTACAGAGGCTGCCAAAAGCTCCACGAGAGTTGACAACTACCATATTTCTGTGGTTCCATAGTCTATTATGTTAAGAGGATATTTTTGTTTCTCCCATTTCTGTTTCCTAGAAGAGGTCTACTAAGGGTCTCTATTTTTGGATTAAGGACTTTGCTTCTATTATTCTTTTTTATGAGCCAATACCCCTACAATTCTAGGAGATAAGAGTCATTATTTACTCTTGGAAGAAGATGTCCCTTTCCCGGGACTTGGTGCACTTTCGTTCTTTCCTCCTTTGTTTCCATGATCTGCTAATTAATGAGGGATGGTATGTTGAATCCCAATCTCCTTATCTATTTCTGTATGTTCCATTCTAATCTCCTTGTTTGATTTACAACCCGATCTCCAAATCCTTATTGTTGTCCCTTTTTCTCTCTCTTTGTCTGACATTTCAGCTATTGAGATTGCATTTATGGCTAGCCCTGAAATTTATTTGGAGGGTAGGAAGTCTTCCTCCTCCTCTTCCTCTTCTAAGGGATCTTTAGATCTGTTGCTCGAAACTTTTTCTAAGGGATTCACTGTATTTTGTGATAGTGGAGACGATTGAGTATTTGACCCTTGAGTTGGTGAGGCCTTCTTGGTAGCAGGCTGATATGGGTCCCCTTCGTTTAGAGCCCTTGAAAGAGTAGCATAATAATTTCCATCACTCCTCAATCTTTCTACTTGGTTGGAGTCTCTAGTAGGTGGATCTAACTTTTTCAAGCTATGCCCTTCCAACAATGGAGGAGCGACTGCAATTGGAGGGGGCTAATTTTGTTGATGATTGTTTCCTCTTCGTCCCTTTGATTTTTACCATTGTTTTTTCTATGCACCCTACTGTTTCTCCTCGGATGCTTTTGATTTGTTGCATCCTTTAGCAAAATTTCCATATTCATGATAGATTTTTCACTTAAAAGGAAGTTGATCATAATCCACCTCTTGTACATGTGACCAACCATCCATGCATATATTTATTGCAACTAGAAGTTCCTTGTCTAGATCTACCTCCACACAAATTCGAGCACAAGTGGAAATTCCTTCTTTTGGTTCAACACAATTAATATATTTTCCTAAGGAGTTCCCAATTAGCCTAAAGGTTGCATCTTTCCAACAATGCAAGGGAAAATAGGGTAGTTTCACCTAGATTGGCACAACCGTAGGGACATCACAATCTAGATTGAAGTTAGGGTTCCATCGGTCTATATAGAGACCCTGGGTTCCCATAAAATTGGGGCCACTCCTGAAGATTAGGTTTTAATCTAGCTTGATCTCAAAGTAAAAGGTATAGAAACCCTTACCACAAAAGGAAGAAACCACTTTTCCCTTAATGAGGGGCTTCCAATTCTTTTTGATCCATGTCCAAACGAAGCAAGGTGAGGGCCAAAGACCCATGAATTTCCTAATGAGACCACGATTTCCTAGTTGCAAGGCTTAGATCTAAACCAGAGGAATTGTTGGGGAAATTAATTTCTTAATGAAAACAACTAATCAAATTAATTATCAACCCAAGGAGCATATTTTTATTTCAAGAAAATCAGAAAAGTATATACAAGGAAATACCAACAACTAATCAGTGGTTCTATATGATTGTGTTCTATGCTACCAAGCTCATTTGACAAGAAATACAATGTAAGACTTGAAAACAATACTAAATTTAAAAATCAGAAAGTAAATGACAGGAAAAGAATTATGCTAATCAGACATTTTGAATCAATACTAAATTAAACCACACCTTGCTGAATTGGAAATTTAATCTATTGCACCCAACATAATTCAAATGTTAATCTAGAGCAACAAATTAAATGAAATCTAGAAATTGTAGGAAACAACAATTTTGTTCTAAGGGAACAAAAATGCAAATAATGCTAAAGAAACAAAAACCATTTAATGAAGGGATAGAAAAAGGAATACTTCAAGAATAGTAAATGAAGAAACAAGAAAGAAATTCTGTAAGAAGTATTGAGTTACCACACTGAAACAACAAAAATATAACTAATCTACTAATAGTTACATGACAGTACCTCAACTGGGAGGCAGGGCCAACCACTAGGATTTGGTCTGTCAAAGAAAATAACTCACATAATAAATTGAACAATCCAAACCATGCTGCTAAGATTTTTATTAACGAAACTTAAGAATGATTACAATGTATGGATTTGATCCTTCAATATCTGATCTCCTCTATATGTGTTATCTCCCTTTTCTCTTTGATTTTGTCTTTTAAATACATAGACATCAAAGGGAAATTTACAACAAATTGATTACAAAATGATTTCCCTTACAATTTAGATTGATTATAGAATATTAATAAGCGAGATGAGATTGAAATATCTTCCCATCAACATTCAGCTGGAAGTAAATCGAATCTGGAATTGCAATTAAGGCAATTTGGAAAATGGCCACAACAAAAAACATGCGAAAATTTCCTTCAAAGAACCTTGAGTTTCTCTAAATATAGGTCGAATTTTGGAAAACTGCTCATTGCAAAACTGATTTGGTTCGTTCTGCACAAAACCCGTGTCTCATATTTTTAAGATTCATCTTCATTTTTCTGAAACGTCCAATGAAAAATTTTCACTTTTTATTTTTAAGATTCATCTTCATTTGCCTAAAGCGTCCAACGCACAACTATCACTTTTTATCGCAATGAATTTCTGAGTCGTAATATTTGATTATGAGCTGAAGATGAAATTTTCAATCTTGAAGAGATCTTGGAGGCTAACATTGTGAGTGATGTTATAACAAATTCATTAATAAACCACCATTGGAAAATTTATGCATAATAATCTTCAATTTATTAAAAATAAAGGAGAATAAACATCACTAATCCATAAGAGCTTGAATTATTATGAAATGGAATTATATGATAACTTATGATAAATGATGTGAAAAAGAATGGTAGGAATGGATAAAATATATGTTAATACATGGTAATAATAATGACAATTTAGTGGCCCAATAGGAGCCTTGATCTCAATCTTCATAATATCATCTATCTTCTTTACAAATTGAGAGGGTCTATATTTTCAGAACCTAGGGCCAGAGGCCACTAGGGAGTTAAGGGCAACAATCTCCCTCGAAAGCCTCAGATCATGGGTCGGCTTAGCAATGAGAGGTTGTCTAGATAGGAAAGGAGGGGCACAACAAACCAGTAAGAGAAGCGAAATTATATTGGAGAAGAGGTTGATGAATCAGAGTGGCAGGTGACTTGATCTATCAACGATCAGATGCAGGCCCGATGCAAAGAATATCCATCATTCATTTTTTATTAATTTTCGTTGGGTGTAGTATTTGACAAAGAGTTCACTCAACACTTAACTTTTCAAGTCAACAGTCGTATACTTAGAGGGACTACACAATTTATGCTGAGAAAAGACCCATAAAGACTTGCTAACTGAAGTCTGCCTCTCTTCCTCGAATAAATTCCACACAATCAACATAAAATTCTAACATCACCTTGGTTTTTTTAAAGCATAGTCTCCTAGAATTCAAAAAACCAAAATAATCCTAGTGACAAGGTTCCAATAAAAACATGAAATATTTCGAGCTAATAGGGCCACTGAGTTCTTAGCACCAACTCCTCCTGGGTTGGCAGAACTAATGTATCACTCAATTTTTGAATGGATGAAGGGACTTAAGATCTCATTGTGGTTCCTCCTCTGAGTTCTTAGTGTTGGATCCTCTTGGGATGGTTGACTTGGTGTCTTACACAATTTTATAATGGACAAAGGAACATAAGATTGCATTAGAGTTTCTAGAGCATAAGGTAGAGAAGAAAAAGTTCAGGCTTAATCAAACTACTAGAGAATGCTATAATCTCTTCCTACTAAAAGATAAGAATGAACAAAAACTAAACTATCCTAGGTATATATTACTATCAATCACTCTTAAATGATCTAAATACAAACCAAATATGGTATTCTATTGTCACTTGACACAAATACCTTCTTCAACAAGCAACAATCATCAACTCTACAAAAAATATTATAAATATTTCTTTTATTATAAACAAAACAAAGCATACTACTAGCTATAGAAAAAGAGTATCTAAGTTGCTCATATTTAAAGCTTTTCCTATTGCAAAAGATTATATCAATGTTCACCTTGTGATGGAAACCCACACTTGTAGCTATGATGAATTATGTGCAAGCAATGTGTGAGGTTTAAATAAAATTTTTAGTGCCACAAAATCATATATCAATAAAGAATACAAGTCACGAATAATATCCTACAAACTTAATGATAAGTGACATCACAACTAGAGTACTTAAGCTTGGATTCTAACAACCATTATATTGTCATCATAGATGTCTAAGAATCAAGTTTATTCTAGACTAGAAACATTCGACCTAAGTATAAAACTCCAAAACATTAAGGTCCCTTTACTGTACTAACTATGGGATACCCAACATATAAGAAATCCCCACAAACTGCATGTAGGAAATGATATACCATTCATATGAAAGTAAGACTTTAAAAATAAATAATGGCATTGTACCCTTGAATCAGATCAAGGTCTCAAAAAACATAAACATTAATATCTGCATGTAGTTTTTCTTACATTCAAAGAGTTGCACCAAAACAAGGCAAGTCACAAATCACAACATTACCATGATCTATCAAACTTCAGATCTACGAAAAAAATCATATTCAACTTAATATCCAAGCCAAACTTCTAGATCTATATTATTAGTACTCAAATTTATACATTTAGACAAGAAATAAATAAGAGAGAAGCATGTTGTATTAGTGGGCCGAAGCCAACTATCTCATTGCGTCTGCAAAACTAAATCATAAAACAAAAGAAATAAGAGAAAAAAATAGTAAACCTGACATGAACCTATTATATTATGAAATCCTAGGTCTTTTACATGGAGGAATACAACATAATATGACCCAATGGCCTTTGAAGTGGCTTACAAACTTAAAATGAGAGCATAACATAGTAAAACCGCCACTAACCTGGACCAAAGCTAGTGTTAGACTTATATATTGATCAAAGTACAAAGAAAGACTAAAATAAGCCATTATCGGTTACATAATAGAAGGTAATGAAATCAAAGCAATCCTCTATCTAGGTTGAACTAATAATAATGCTTGTCCAAAGCTGAAATAAACTAAAATAGTCTAGAAGAGGAGTCAAATAAGAGATCCTCAAATCTCTACCATGATCCAATGAAGAAGCAAATGAAAAGATCCATCTGGCACACAAAGCTTTGAACTTTAATGCATCATCAAAGCGACAACGTGTCCACATAGTGTGCTCCATGGATCCACACACTGTGCCTCTATTGAAGCTTGAATATACAACTCATCTATCCCTAGTTGCAATAATCACAACTTCATTAGCAACACTTTTAAATAATGATTAAGCTTCACTAATTTGATTAAATAAGAGATTTTTAAAATTTATGTCATACCTTGCCAAGTGTCTAGATTTAGCATAATAACCCATTTTTGTGTGCAAAAGGGGTCACAAGAGTGCAAAATGAAGGGTTAAAGGAGGCCAAAAGGAGTGTGATGGTGTCATAAATATCCTCAATTACAAACGCAAACACTTACACCCATGATAACTAAATTTTCATCTTGGTTACATGGTATTGGACATCCTATACTTCTTCATGAGCCTTGGATGAGTTTTTTGGAGGTTTTGGTGGTGAGTTGATTTTTTTAAGCATCATTGTAAGCCATGCAATTAACTGATATTTATCCTCTTTTTCCTCTTTATCTCAGATTTTGAGTCACCAAATATAGATCTTCCAATCAAAATTTATGACAATGGTAAGCTATGTACCTTTCAAAGCCCTAAATTATAGATTATGTGGATGGATAACCTTTCTCTTGATATATGTTTGTTTGAAATTTGAGCTGTTTTGAATCTAAAATTTTGGCTTGTAGTAATACGATATTTCTTCTATGGAATTCCATAGTTTTGAGCAAAATTTGATGGGCCAAGTAAAAGTTATGGTAGCTTTTCCAAAACTTGCTAACTTTTGACCTCTTCTCTAGAGATAAATTGTACAATGTGCCATGTGCCCAATTTTTTGAATATGATTCTAATTTTTTTCGTAGTATCTTAGTATGTCTCCTTAGATCCTTAAAAATTTCATAGTTTGAAACTTTTGTGGGAGAAATTTACAACAAAAGTTCCAAGATCACTCTTTTGGAATTGATTTTAAGACTATTCACAAACCATAACTTCCATAGGTATATCTCTAAGACTATAGTGAACTAGGGTCTACAATTTTTACTAGTTATACATAGATATCTCTACTTAATCTCTAAAAAATTCAAATGTGACATGTCTGAAAAAATAAGCTATAATGAAATTTTGAAATCCCTCATTTGAAAGTGATTTTAGGAGCATTAATTTTTTTTAGCTTCCATAGGGTATATCTCCAAACTTATAGAAAAATAGAATATAATTTTCTTACCAAAGGTATGCCTATATTTCTCTTTACGTAGTTTAAAATTTCGTGATCTAAATTTTCGAGAAAACAATTATAATGAAAGTTCAAAGATCACTAGTTTGAGGCTAATATCAGGACCAATCACAAACCCTAATTTACATAGCATACATCTATGAAAATATAGTGAAATGTATTCTATGTTTATTATCTAATGTTCTTCTATATATTTTTCCAATTTTCACTAAATTCCATGGATTGCATCTTCCTGTAAAAAAATTATAGTAAAAATTTCATGATCATTCATTTCAAGTAGAAAAAACCTAGGATCATAGCTCTGATACCAATTATTATGAACCATGTTCCTTAAAAATGATAAGAGACCAATAATTATAGTTCACTTTGAGGGGGGAACCTCCTTTTACAACGAATACAAAGTAAAAGACAACATTTTATGATCCTAAGACTAGGTCTACTTTGTGTGTGTTTATATATTGTTGATGGTGTTGGACCCGCCAACATTCAAGTGGTCTCCCCAATATGTGGTCCCAATTAAACCTCGCACCATTTAGGATAGGAGGCCCATCCAGAATATGGCCCGGTTTTTGGTTATATTAAATATATGCCTTGGCTCTAATTGTCAGCAAGAGAGAGGAGTGCAAATGTGCCTTTGAAAAGCAAGGGGGTGTGCCTGGTGAGTGTTCAGTCATATATGTGTAAAATTTCTTTCACTACGGAGGGGGAGGAGAAGTGAGCCTCTAAGAGAGAGGTAATAGTACCACCCTAGTAGAAACACATGTAAACAAGAAGAATCCATACAACATCAATCAAAATAGTCCATAAAGATGTGACAGTCATTGCAACCAATGTAACATGGAATATCTGTCTAATATCTGGCAGAATAGTCCATGAGGATACGACAACATTAATAAAAATTACAATACATTCTCAATATGATAAGTACCAAAATAACCGAAATATTTCAACTACTTTGGCACAGATGAAAGAAAACATGAATTACAAACATTCACAAAATAGTCTTACAAATATCCATAATCCGAGCATGAAGAACATGCTGGCCCATAAGGCTTCTTATATTAGGCAAAAGTTCCAAGACACATGTATACAATGAAAACCACTAGCTCCAATAGTGGAGTATTGAAGTTACTCCTTGCTCCTCAAAAGAACTAGCTTATCTCTCTAATGCCTTGCGGGAGGAGCTAAGGTGAAAACTCCTTTCCTCTTATAATGAGGGTGTATATATAACAATGAGGGCGTGATACTTCACCTTCCTTATGACTCTTAATATACACTCATGACTATTTGAATTTCTATGATTTTTCAACTTTACATGACTCTTCATATTCCTACATGTCCTTTGGAATTTCACTTTACAGTACATTTCAAAACATGAATTACATAATCCATCATAATGGACTGGCATGTGATAACTCATGACATGACATGACATGACAATGATGATATGGGATGCTTGATGTTGTGGAAATGTCAAGCCATTTCTAATGCTTTGTGTTGAGTGTTTACTTGAGAATGCTTTTCTCTCCACCTCCACACGCCTTGGAGGTAAGGAAACTTCAATGATTTCAAGTCTTGAGTTGTGACTACAAACTAGTTTCCCTTTGCTTTCTCTTAAATAATAAACTTACATACTCAGCTAAAAATGTGTCTTTCACGATGTTTTCCTCCATCTCCTTCTTCATCATGTTTCCATGTTATGATAAGGCACTTGTATCTACAATTCACTCATGACGAGATGACATCAACCCATAAAATACCTAGTCTAAGATAATGAATATTGATCCATTGACTAATCTGAAACCAGGGAACAAGTTGGGAGAGAGGGTCAGTGACTATGCAATTGCGTATTTCAAGAACTCAAGGGTGAACCTTGAGCCTTGAGACTACAAAATGCATAGTCTAGGTTGGGCCGAGGAAGAAAACTATGTAATTATGGGGGTCAGTGTGATAGGCTGAGGGGATGGGCACTGAATGAGCATACTGCATAGTTTTGGGAGACAGAGGAAGTTGGTCCATTTCACAACTCAGGGGCTTAAGGGATCCACTTTAGGCTAGATATTGTGTAATGCACAGTTGAGGCCTAGCTGGGAAGATGGATTGTGCAATTATGGGAGACAAGGTTGGGGCTTGAGCACTGGAATTATGCAATGCAATAGTCCTGGAAGGCATGGATTGCGCATTGCACAATGTCAAGAGGTAAGGAAATAGCTAGAGGAATGAGATTGCGTATTGTGCAGTTCAGGGAGGTTGGGCAAAGCTAGGTTTCTTGGTCGGGAAGCTTTTCAGAAAATGGCTCAGTGCGAGACCCGTGAGGTTGATGTGAATAATGATAAGACTTTGACTGTGATTACACACTTAGAATACTTGACGAAACAACAACACAAATCATCCAGGTTACAAAAAAATTCATTTCCCTTAGTGTGACATATTTACAACAACTTAAGATAAGTGCGACACTAAATATGTACTTTGTGACGACCATGACGACACTTGTGCAAAAGTGCTTAAAAAATTGGAAACGAGTGCAACAAATGTTTATATGGTTGGATTAACTCATTTACAAAAAGGTATCCCATTTAAATGACCATAATAGGTTTATATACACTGTGTTATAGCCAACATGCGAAAATACGACATTTTTCCTATCTTGAAAAAGGGACCAAAACACCTCAGGAAAACACATGAAATGATATTTAATGTTTGCAATGACAATGTAAAAAACCAAGGAAGGATCTAAAACTTAGCAACCCAGTGGGTTCAAGATTCTTTTACCATTTCTTTAAATCCTTGAGAAGAGAGCCAAAGGGGGGAGAAGCAGAACGGAATATGGCCATAATTTTTGGGGGGTGAGAGGAGGAGAAATATAGGACGTTGATATGAGCCATTCCAGGGGAGAATAAAGGATTGCTGATTAAGGTTCAAAGGAAGCAGATTATCAGAATCTAGAAAGCGATCCAGATGAGCTGCTATGGGCTAGGACCTGAGCATTTATTGTTCCAGGTGTATTAGAATCTAGGAGGTTTAACATCGAAAAGTCTAAGAGTTTGAATGAGATATTCCATAGCTTCTTGGTAGCCAACTCATTTCTCTTGTTGAGTTATGTTTGTATTAAAATCCCTAAAAATGATACACTTATGGCCAAAGTCATTATTTCATAACTCCATGAGAGATTCCCAACACTCTTGTTTCTCTCGAAAGTGGATTTTCATGTATAAATTGATGATGGTACATACCTGATGAATATCCAATATTTTTAAGGTGGCCATGATCCAATGAGTGGGTTTTTTAGAGCTTATAAGCTGCATTTGTGCTAGGTTCCATAATGTACAGAGGCTGCCAAAAGCTCCACGAGAGTTGACAACTACCATATTTCTGTGGTTCCATAGTCTATTATGTTAAGAGGATATTTTTGTTTCTCCCATTTCTGTTTCCTAGAAGAGGTCTACTAAGGGTCTCTATTTTTGGATTAAGGACTTTGCTTCTATTATTCTTTTTTATGAGCCAATACCCCTACAATTCTAGGAGATAAGAGTCATTATTTACTCTTGGAAGAAGATGTCCCTTTCCCGGGACTTGGTGCACTTTCGTTCTTTCCTCCTTTGTTTCCATGATCTGCTAATTAATGAGGGATGGTATGTTGAATCCCAATCTCCTTATCTATTTCTGTATGTTCCATTCTAATCTCCTTGTTTGATTTACAACCCGATCTCCAAATCCTTATTGTTGTCCCTTTTTCTCTCTCTTTGTCTGACATTTCAGCTATTGAGATTGCATTTATGGCTAGCCCTGAAATTTATTTGGAGGGTAGGAAGTCTTCCTCCTCCTCTTCCTCTTCTAAGGGATCTTTAGATCTGTTGCTCGAAACTTTTTCTAAGGGATTCACTGTATTTTGTGATAGTGGAGACGATTGAGTATTTGACCCTTGAGTTGGTGAGGCCTTCTTGGTAGCAGGCTGATATGGGTCCCCTTCGTTTAGAGCCCTTGAAAGAGTAGCATAATAATTTCCATCACTCCTCAATCTTTCTACTTGGTTGGAGTCTCTAGTAGGTGGATCTAACTTTTTCAAGCTATGCCCTTCCAACAATGGAGGAGCGACTGCAATTGGAGGGGGCTAATTTTGTTGATGATTGTTTCCTCTTCGTCCCTTTGATTTTTACCATTGTTTTTTCTATGCACCCTACTGTTTCTCCTCGGATGCTTTTGATTTGTTGCATCCTTTAGCAAAATTTCCATATTCATGATAGATTTTTCACTTAAAAGGAAGTTGATCATAATCCACCTCTTGTACATGTGACCAACCATCCATGCATATATTTATTGCAACTAGAAGTTCCTTGTCTAGATCTACCTCCACACAAATTCGAGCACAAGTGGAAATTCCTTCTTTTGGTTCAACACAATTAATATATTTTCCTAAGGAGTTCCCAATTAGCCTAAAGGTTGCATCTTTCCAACAATGCAAGGGAAAATAGGGTAGTTTCACCTAGATTGGCACAACCGTAGGGACATCACAATCTAGATTGAAGTTAGGGTTCCATCGGTCTATATAGAGACCCTGGGTTCCCATAAAATTGGGGCCACTCCTGAAGATTAGGTTTTAATCTAGCTTGATCTCAAAGTAAAAGGTATAGAAACCCTTACCACAAAAGGAAGAAACCACTTTTCCCTTAATGAGGGGCTTCCAATTCTTTTTGATCCATGTCCAAACGAAGCAAGGTGAGGGCCAAAGACCCATGAATTTCCTAATGAGACCACGATTTCCTAGTTGCAAGGCTTAGATCTAAACCAGAGGAATTGTTGGGGAAATTAATTTCTTAATGAAAACAACTAATCAAATTAATTATCAACCCAAGGAGCATATTTTTATTTCAAGAAAATCAGAAAAGTATATACAAGGAAATACCAACAACTAATCAGTGGTTCTATATGATTGTGTTCTATGCTACCAAGCTCATTTGACAAGAAATACAATGTAAGACTTGAAAACAATACTAAATTTAAAAATCAGAAAGTAAATGACAGGAAAAGAATTATGCTAATCAGACATTTTGAATCAATACTAAATTAAACCACACCTTGCTGAATTGGAAATTTAATCTATTGCACCCAACATAATTCAAATGTTAATCTAGAGCAACAAATTAAATGAAATCTAGAAATTGTAGGAAACAACAATTTTGTTCTAAGGGAACAAAAATGCAAATAATGCTAAAGAAACAAAAACCATTTAATGAAGGGATAGAAAAAGGAATACTTCAAGAATAGTAAATGAAGAAACAAGAAAGAAATTCTGTAAGAAGTATTGAGTTACCACACTGAAACAACAAAAATATAACTAATCTACTAATAGTTACATGACAGTACCTCAACTGGGAGGCAGGGCCAACCACTAGGATTTGGTCTGTCAAAGAAAATAACTCACATAATAAATTGAACAATCCAAACCATGCTGCTAAGATTTTTATTAACGAAACTTAAGAATGATTACAATGTATGGATTTGATCCTTCAATATCTGATCTCCTCTATATGTGTTATCTCCCTTTTCTCTTTGATTTTGTCTTTTAAATACATAGACATCAAAGGGAAATTTACAACAAATTGATTACAAAATGATTTCCCTTACAATTTAGATTGATTATAGAATATTAATAAGCGAGATGAGATTGAAATATCTTCCCATCAACATTCAGCTGGAAGTAAATCGAATCTGGAATTGCAATTAAGGCAATTTGGAAAATGGCCACAACAAAAAACATGCGAAAATTTCCTTCAAAGAACCTTGAGTTTCTCTAAATATAGGTCGAATTTTGGAAAACTGCTCATTGCAAAACTGATTTGGTTCGTTCTGCACAAAACCCGTGTCTCATATTTTTAAGATTCATCTTCATTTTTCTGAAACGTCCAATGAAAAATTTTCACTTTTTATTTTTAAGATTCATCTTCATTTGCCTAAAGCGTCCAACGCACAACTATCACTTTTTATCGCAATGAATTTCTGAGTCGTAATATTTGATTATGAGCTGAAGATGAAATTTTCAATCTTGAAGAGATCTTGGAGGCTAACATTGTGAGTGATGTTATAACAAATTCATTAATAAACCACCATTGGAAAATTTATGCATAATAATCTTCAATTTATTAAAAATAAAGGAGAATAAACATCACTAATCCATAAGAGCTTGAATTATTATGAAATGGAATTATATGATAACTTATGATAAATGATGTGAAAAAGAATGGTAGGAATGGATAAAATATATGTTAATACATGGTAATAATAATGACAATTTAGTGGCCCAATAGGAGCCTTGATCTCAATCTTCATAATATCATCTATCTTCTTTACAAATTGAGAGGGTCTATATTTTCAGAACCTAGGGCCAGAGGCCACTAGGGAGTTAAGGGCAACAATCTCCCTCGAAAGCCTCAGATCATGGGTCGGCTTAGCAATGAGAGGTTGTCTAGATAGGAAAGGAGGGGCACAACAAACCAGTAAGAGAAGCGAAATTATATTGGAGAAGAGGTTGATGAATCAGAGTGGCAGGTGACTTGATCTATCAACGATCAGATGCAGGCCCGATGCAAAGAATATCCATCATTCATTTTTTATTAATTTTCGTTGGGTGTAGTATTTGACAAAGAGTTCACTCAACACTTAACTTTTCAAGTCAACAGTCGTATACTTAGAGGGACTACACAATTTATGCTGAGAAAAGACCCATAAAGACTTGCTAACTGAAGTCTGCCTCTCTTCCTCGAATAAATTCCACACAATCAACATAAAATTCTAACATCACCTTGGTTTTTTTAAAGCATAGTCTCCTAGAATTCAAAAAACCAAAATAATCCTAGTGACAAGGTTCCAATAAAAACATGAAATATTTCGAGCTAATAGGGCCACTGAGTTCTTAGCACCAACTCCTCCTGGGTTGGCAGAACTAATGTATCACTCAATTTTTGAATGGATGAAGGGACTTAAGATCTCATTGTGGTTCCTCCTCTGAGTTCTTAGTGTTGGATCCTCTTGGGATGGTTGACTTGGTGTCTTACACAATTTTATAATGGACAAAGGAACATAAGATTGCATTAGAGTTTCTAGAGCATAAGGTAGAGAAGAAAAAGTTCAGGCTTAATCAAACTACTAGAGAATGCTATAATCTCTTCCTACTAAAAGATAAGAATGAACAAAAACTAAACTATCCTAGGTATATATTACTATCAATCACTCTTAAATGATCTAAATACAAACCAAATATGGTATTCTATTGTCACTTGACACAAATACCTTCTTCAACAAGCAACAATCATCAACTCTACAAAAAATATTATAAATATTTCTTTTATTATAAACAAAACAAAGCATACTACTAGCTATAGAAAAAGAGTATCTAAGTTGCTCATATTTAAAGCTTTTCCTATTGCAAAAGATTATATCAATGTTCACCTTGTGATGGAAACCCACACTTGTAGCTATGATGAATTATGTGCAAGCAATGTGTGAGGTTTAAATAAAATTTTTAGTGCCACAAAATCATATATCAATAAAGAATACAAGTCACGAATAATATCCTACAAACTTAATGATAAGTGACATCACAACTAGAGTACTTAAGCTTGGATTCTAACAACCATTATATTGTCATCATAGATGTCTAAGAATCAAGTTTATTCTAGACTAGAAACATTCGACCTAAGTATAAAACTCCAAAACATTAAGGTCCCTTTACTGTACTAACTATGGGATACCCAACATATAAGAAATCCCCACAAACTGCATGTAGGAAATGATATACCATTCATATGAAAGTAAGACTTTAAAAATAAATAATGGCATTGTACCCTTGAATCAGATCAAGGTCTCAAAAAACATAAACATTAATATCTGCATGTAGTTTTTCTTACATTCAAAGAGTTGCACCAAAACAAGGCAAGTCACAAATCACAACATTACCATGATCTATCAAACTTCAGATCTACGAAAAAAATCATATTCAACTTAATATCCAAGCCAAACTTCTAGATCTATATTATTAGTACTCAAATTTATACATTTAGACAAGAAATAAATAAGAGAGAAGCATGTTGTATTAGTGGGCCGAAGCCAACTATCTCATTGCGTCTGCAAAACTAAATCATAAAACAAAAGAAATAAGAGAAAAAAATAGTAAACCTGACATGAACCTATTATATTATGAAATCCTAGGTCTTTTACATGGAGGAATACAACATAATATGACCCAATGGCCTTTGAAGTGGCTTACAAACTTAAAATGAGAGCATAACATAGTAAAACCGCCACTAACCTGGACCAAAGCTAGTGTTAGACTTATATATTGATCAAAGTACAAAGAAAGACTAAAATAAGCCATTATCGGTTACATAATAGAAGGTAATGAAATCAAAGCAATCCTCTATCTAGGTTGAACTAATAATAATGCTTGTCCAAAGCTGAAATAAACTAAAATAGTCTAGAAGAGGAGTCAAATAAGAGATCCTCAAATCTCTACCATGATCCAATGAAGAAGCAAATGAAAAGATCCATCTGGCACACAAAGCTTTGAACTTTAATGCATCATCAAAGCGACAACGTGTCCACATAGTGTGCTCCATGGATCCACACACTGTGCCTCTATTGAAGCTTGAATATACAACTCATCTATCCCTAGTTGCAATAATCACAACTTCATTAGCAACACTTTTAAATAATGATTAAGCTTCACTAATTTGATTAAATAAGAGATTTTTAAAATTTATGTCATACCTTGCCAAGTGTCTAGATTTAGCATAATAACCCATTTTTGTGTGCAAAAGGGGTCACAAGAGTGCAAAATGAAGGGTTAAAGGAGGCCAAAAGGAGTGTGATGGTGTCATAAATATCCTCAATTACAAACGCAAACACTTACACCCATGATAACTAAATTTTCATCTTGGTTACATGGTATTGGACATCCTATACTTCTTCATGAGCCTTGGATGAGTTTTTTGGAGGTTTTGGTGGTGAGTTGATTTTTTTAAGCATCATTGTAAGCCATGCAATTAACTGATATTTATCCTCTTTTTCCTCTTTATCTCAGATTTTGAGTCACCAAATATAGATCTTCCAATCAAAATTTATGACAATGGTAAGCTATGTACCTTTCAAAGCCCTAAATTATAGATTATGTGGATGGATAACCTTTCTCTTGATATATGTTTGTTTGAAATTTGAGCTGTTTTGAATCTAAAATTTTGGCTTGTAGTAATACGATATTTCTTCTATGGAATTCCATAGTTTTGAGCAAAATTTGATGGGCCAAGTAAAAGTTATGGTAGCTTTTCCAAAACTTGCTAACTTTTGACCTCTTCTCTAGAGATAAATTGTACAATGTGCCATGTGCCCAATTTTTTGAATATGATTCTAATTTTTTTCGTAGTATCTTAGTATGTCTCCTTAGATCCTTAAAAATTTCATAGTTTGAAACTTTTGTGGGAGAAATTTACAACAAAAGTTCCAAGATCACTCTTTTGGAATTGATTTTAAGACTATTCACAAACCATAACTTCCATAGGTATATCTCTAAGACTATAGTGAACTAGGGTCTACAATTTTTACTAGTTATACATAGATATCTCTACTTAATCTCTAAAAAATTCAAATGTGACATGTCTGAAAAAATAAGCTATAATGAAATTTTGAAATCCCTCATTTGAAAGTGATTTTAGGAGCATTAATTTTTTTTAGCTTCCATAGGGTATATCTCCAAACTTATAGAAAAATAGAATATAATTTTCTTACCAAAGGTATGCCTATATTTCTCTTTACGTAGTTTAAAATTTCGTGATCTAAATTTTCGAGAAAACAATTATAATGAAAGTTCAAAGATCACTAGTTTGAGGCTAATATCAGGACCAATCACAAACCCTAATTTACATAGCATACATCTATGAAAATATAGTGAAATGTATTCTATGTTTATTATCTAATGTTCTTCTATATATTTTTCCAATTTTCACTAAATTCCATGGATTGCATCTTCCTGTAAAAAAATTATAGTAAAAATTTCATGATCATTCATTTCAAGTAGAAAAAACCTAGGATCATAGCTCTGATACCAATTATTATGAACCATGTTCCTTAAAAATGATAAGAGACCAATAATTATAGTTCACTTTGAGGGGGGAACCTCCTTTTACAACGAATACAAAGTAAAAGACAACATTTTATGATCCTAAGACTAGGTCTACTTTGTGTGTGTTTATATATTGTTGATGGTGTTGGACCCGCCAACATTCAAGTGGTCTCCCCAATATGTGGTCCCAATTAAACCTCGCACCATTTAGGATAGGAGGCCCATCCAGAATATGGCCCGGTTTTTGGTTATATTAAATATATGCCTTGGCTCTAATTGTCAGCAAGAGAGAGGAGTGCAAATGTGCCTTTGAAAAGCAAGGGGGTGTGCCTGGTGAGTGTTCAGTCATATATGTGTAAAATTTCTTTCACTACGGAGGGGGAGGAGAAGTGAGCCTCTAAGAGAGAGGTAATAGTACCACCCTAGTAGAAACACATGTAAACAAGAAGAATCCATACAACATCAATCAAAATAGTCCATAAAGATGTGACAGTCATTGCAACCAATGTAACATGGAATATCTGTCTAATATCTGGCAGAATAGTCCATGAGGATACGACAACATTAATAAAAATTACAATACATTCTCAATATGATAAGTACCAAAATAACCGAAATATTTCAACTACTTTGGCACAGATGAAAGAAAACATGAATTACAAACATTCACAAAATAGTCTTACAAATATCCATAATCCGAGCATGAAGAACATGCTGGCCCATAAGGCTTCTTATATTAGGCAAAAGTTCCAAGACACATGTATACAATGAAAACCACTAGCTCCAATAGTGGAGTATTGAAGTTACTCCTTGCTCCTCAAAAGAACTAGCTTATCTCTCTAATGCCTTGCGGGAGGAGCTAAGGTGAAAACTCCTTTCCTCTTATAATGAGGGTGTATATATAACAATGAGGGCGTGATACTTCACCTTCCTTATGACTCTTAATATACACTCATGACTATTTGAATTTCTATGATTTTTCAACTTTACATGACTCTTCATATTCCTACATGTCCTTTGGAATTTCACTTTACAGTACATTTCAAAACATGAATTACATAATCCATCATAATGGACTGGCATGTGATAACTCATGACATGACATGACATGACAATGATGATATGGGATGCTTGATGTTGTGGAAATGTCAAGCCATTTCTAATGCTTTGTGTTGAGTGTTTACTTGAGAATGCTTTTCTCTCCACCTCCACACGCCTTGGAGGTAAGGAAACTTCAATGATTTCAAGTCTTGAGTTGTGACTACAAACTAGTTTCCCTTTGCTTTCTCTTAAATAATAAACTTACATACTCAGCTAAAAATGTGTCTTTCACGATGTTTTCCTCCATCTCCTTCTTCATCATGTTTCCATGTTATGATAAGGCACTTGTATCTACAATTCACTCATGACGAGATGACATCAACCCATAAAATACCTAGTCTAAGATAATGAATATTGATCCATTGACTAATCTGAAACCAGGGAACAAGTTGGGAGAGAGGGTCAGTGACTATGCAATTGCGTATTTCAAGAACTCAAGGGTGAACCTTGAGCCTTGAGACTACAAAATGCATAGTCTAGGTTGGGCCGAGGAAGAAAACTATGTAATTATGGGGGTCAGTGTGATAGGCTGAGGGGATGGGCACTGAATGAGCATACTGCATAGTTTTGGGAGACAGAGGAAGTTGGTCCATTTCACAACTCAGGGGCTTAAGGGATCCACTTTAGGCTAGATATTGTGTAATGCACAGTTGAGGCCTAGCTGGGAAGATGGATTGTGCAATTATGGGAGACAAGGTTGGGGCTTGAGCACTGGAATTATGCAATGCAATAGTCCTGGAAGGCATGGATTGCGCATTGCACAATGTCAAGAGGTAAGGAAATAGCTAGAGGAATGAGATTGCGTATTGTGCAGTTCAGGGAGGTTGGGCAAAGCTAGGTTTCTTGGTCGGGAAGCTTTTCAGAAAATGGCTCAGTGCGAGACCCGTGAGGTTGATGTGAATAATGATAAGACTTTGACTGTGATTACACACTTAGAATACTTGACGAAACAACAACACAAATCATCCAGGTTACAAAAAAATTCATTTCCCTTAGTGTGACATATTTACAACAACTTAAGATAAGTGCGACACTAAATATGTACTTTGTGACGACCATGACGACACTTGTGCAAAAGTGCTTAAAAAATTGGAAACGAGTGCAACAAATGTTTATATGGTTGGATTAACTCATTTACAAAAAGGTATCCCATTTAAATGACCATAATAGGTTTATATACACTGTGTTATAGCCAACATGCGAAAATACGACATTTTTCCTATCTTGAAAAAGGGACCAAAACACCTCAGGAAAACACATGAAATGATATTTAATGTTTGCAATGACAATGTAAAAAACCAAGGAAGGATCTAAAACTTAGCAACCCAGTGGGTTCAAGATTCTTTTACCATTTCTTTAAATCCTTGAGAAGAGAGCCAAAGGGGGGAGAAGCAGAACGGAATATGGCCATAATTTTTGGGGGGTGAGAGGAGGAGAAATATAGGACGTTGATATGAGCCATTCCAGGGGAGAATAAAGGATTGCTGATTAAGGTTCAAAGGAAGCAGATTATCAGAATCTAGAAAGCGATCCAGATGAGCTGCTATGGGCTAGGACCTGAGCATTTATTGTTCCAGGTGTATTAGAATCTAGGAGGTTTAACATCGAAAAGTCTAAGAGTTTGAATGAGATATTCCATAGCTTCTTGGTAGCCAACTCATTTCTCTTGTTGAGTTATGTTTGTATTAAAATCCCTAAAAATGATACACTTATGGCCAAAGTCATTATTTCATAACTCCATGAGAGATTCCCAACACTCTTGTTTCTCTCGAAAGTGGATTTTCATGTATAAATTGATGATGGTACATACCTGATGAATATCCAATATTTTTAAGGTGGCCATGATCCAATGAGTGGGTTTTTTAGAGCTTATAAGCTGCATTTGTGCTAGGTTCCATAATGTACAGAGGCTGCCAAAAGCTCCACGAGAGTTGACAACTACCATATTTCTGTGGTTCCATAGTCTATTATGTTAAGAGGATATTTTTGTTTCTCCCATTTCTGTTTCCTAGAAGAGGTCTACTAAGGGTCTCTATTTTTGGATTAAGGACTTTGCTTCTATTATTCTTTTTTATGAGCCAATACCCCTACAATTCTAGGAGATAAGAGTCATTATTTACTCTTGGAAGAAGATGTCCCTTTCCCGGGACTTGGTGCACTTTCGTTCTTTCCTCCTTTGTTTCCATGATCTGCTAATTAATGAGGGATGGTATGTTGAATCCCAATCTCCTTATCTATTTCTGTATGTTCCATTCTAATCTCCTTGTTTGATTTACAACCCGATCTCCAAATCCTTATTGTTGTCCCTTTTTCTCTCTCTTTGTCTGACATTTCAGCTATTGAGATTGCATTTATGGCTAGCCCTGAAATTTATTTGGAGGGTAGGAAGTCTTCCTCCTCCTCTTCCTCTTCTAAGGGATCTTTAGATCTGTTGCTCGAAACTTTTTCTAAGGGATTCACTGTATTTTGTGATAGTGGAGACGATTGAGTATTTGACCCTTGAGTTGGTGAGGCCTTCTTGGTAGCAGGCTGATATGGGTCCCCTTCGTTTAGAGCCCTTGAAAGAGTAGCATAATAATTTCCATCACTCCTCAATCTTTCTACTTGGTTGGAGTCTCTAGTAGGTGGATCTAACTTTTTCAAGCTATGCCCTTCCAACAATGGAGGAGCGACTGCAATTGGAGGGGGCTAATTTTGTTGATGATTGTTTCCTCTTCGTCCCTTTGATTTTTACCATTGTTTTTTCTATGCACCCTACTGTTTCTCCTCGGATGCTTTTGATTTGTTGCATCCTTTAGCAAAATTTCCATATTCATGATAGATTTTTCACTTAAAAGGAAGTTGATCATAATCCACCTCTTGTACATGTGACCAACCATCCATGCATATATTTATTGCAACTAGAAGTTCCTTGTCTAGATCTACCTCCACACAAATTCGAGCACAAGTGGAAATTCCTTCTTTTGGTTCAACACAATTAATATATTTTCCTAAGGAGTTCCCAATTAGCCTAAAGGTTGCATCTTTCCAACAATGCAAGGGAAAATAGGGTAGTTTCACCTAGATTGGCACAACCGTAGGGACATCACAATCTAGATTGAAGTTAGGGTTCCATCGGTCTATATAGAGACCCTGGGTTCCCATAAAATTGGGGCCACTCCTGAAGATTAGGTTTTAATCTAGCTTGATCTCAAAGTAAAAGGTATAGAAACCCTTACCACAAAAGGAAGAAACCACTTTTCCCTTAATGAGGGGCTTCCAATTCTTTTTGATCCATGTCCAAACGAAGCAAGGTGAGGGCCAAAGACCCATGAATTTCCTAATGAGACCACGATTTCCTAGTTGCAAGGCTTAGATCTAAACCAGAGGAATTGTTGGGGAAATTAATTTCTTAATGAAAACAACTAATCAAATTAATTATCAACCCAAGGAGCATATTTTTATTTCAAGAAAATCAGAAAAGTATATACAAGGAAATACCAACAACTAATCAGTGGTTCTATATGATTGTGTTCTATGCTACCAAGCTCATTTGACAAGAAATACAATGTAAGACTTGAAAACAATACTAAATTTAAAAATCAGAAAGTAAATGACAGGAAAAGAATTATGCTAATCAGACATTTTGAATCAATACTAAATTAAACCACACCTTGCTGAATTGGAAATTTAATCTATTGCACCCAACATAATTCAAATGTTAATCTAGAGCAACAAATTAAATGAAATCTAGAAATTGTAGGAAACAACAATTTTGTTCTAAGGGAACAAAAATGCAAATAATGCTAAAGAAACAAAAACCATTTAATGAAGGGATAGAAAAAGGAATACTTCAAGAATAGTAAATGAAGAAACAAGAAAGAAATTCTGTAAGAAGTATTGAGTTACCACACTGAAACAACAAAAATATAACTAATCTACTAATAGTTACATGACAGTACCTCAACTGGGAGGCAGGGCCAACCACTAGGATTTGGTCTGTCAAAGAAAATAACTCACATAATAAATTGAACAATCCAAACCATGCTGCTAAGATTTTTATTAACGAAACTTAAGAATGATTACAATGTATGGATTTGATCCTTCAATATCTGATCTCCTCTATATGTGTTATCTCCCTTTTCTCTTTGATTTTGTCTTTTAAATACATAGACATCAAAGGGAAATTTACAACAAATTGATTACAAAATGATTTCCCTTACAATTTAGATTGATTATAGAATATTAATAAGCGAGATGAGATTGAAATATCTTCCCATCAACATTCAGCTGGAAGTAAATCGAATCTGGAATTGCAATTAAGGCAATTTGGAAAATGGCCACAACAAAAAACATGCGAAAATTTCCTTCAAAGAACCTTGAGTTTCTCTAAATATAGGTCGAATTTTGGAAAACTGCTCATTGCAAAACTGATTTGGTTCGTTCTGCACAAAACCCGTGTCTCATATTTTTAAGATTCATCTTCATTTTTCTGAAACGTCCAATGAAAAATTTTCACTTTTTATTTTTAAGATTCATCTTCATTTGCCTAAAGCGTCCAACGCACAACTATCACTTTTTATCGCAATGAATTTCTGAGTCGTAATATTTGATTATGAGCTGAAGATGAAATTTTCAATCTTGAAGAGATCTTGGAGGCTAACATTGTGAGTGATGTTATAACAAATTCATTAATAAACCACCATTGGAAAATTTATGCATAATAATCTTCAATTTATTAAAAATAAAGGAGAATAAACATCACTAATCCATAAGAGCTTGAATTATTATGAAATGGAATTATATGATAACTTATGATAAATGATGTGAAAAAGAATGGTAGGAATGGATAAAATATATGTTAATACATGGTAATAATAATGACAATTTAGTGGCCCAATAGGAGCCTTGATCTCAATCTTCATAATATCATCTATCTTCTTTACAAATTGAGAGGGTCTATATTTTCAGAACCTAGGGCCAGAGGCCACTAGGGAGTTAAGGGCAACAATCTCCCTCGAAAGCCTCAGATCATGGGTCGGCTTAGCAATGAGAGGTTGTCTAGATAGGAAAGGAGGGGCACAACAAACCAGTAAGAGAAGCGAAATTATATTGGAGAAGAGGTTGATGAATCAGAGTGGCAGGTGACTTGATCTATCAACGATCAGATGCAGGCCCGATGCAAAGAATATCCATCATTCATTTTTTATTAATTTTCGTTGGGTGTAGTATTTGACAAAGAGTTCACTCAACACTTAACTTTTCAAGTCAACAGTCGTATACTTAGAGGGACTACACAATTTATGCTGAGAAAAGACCCATAAAGACTTGCTAACTGAAGTCTGCCTCTCTTCCTCGAATAAATTCCACACAATCAACATAAAATTCTAACATCACCTTGGTTTTTTTAAAGCATAGTCTCCTAGAATTCAAAAAACCAAAATAATCCTAGTGACAAGGTTCCAATAAAAACATGAAATATTTCGAGCTAATAGGGCCACTGAGTTCTTAGCACCAACTCCTCCTGGGTTGGCAGAACTAATGTATCACTCAATTTTTGAATGGATGAAGGGACTTAAGATCTCATTGTGGTTCCTCCTCTGAGTTCTTAGTGTTGGATCCTCTTGGGATGGTTGACTTGGTGTCTTACACAATTTTATAATGGACAAAGGAACATAAGATTGCATTAGAGTTTCTAGAGCATAAGGTAGAGAAGAAAAAGTTCAGGCTTAATCAAACTACTAGAGAATGCTATAATCTCTTCCTACTAAAAGATAAGAATGAACAAAAACTAAACTATCCTAGGTATATATTACTATCAATCACTCTTAAATGATCTAAATACAAACCAAATATGGTATTCTATTGTCACTTGACACAAATACCTTCTTCAACAAGCAACAATCATCAACTCTACAAAAAATATTATAAATATTTCTTTTATTATAAACAAAACAAAGCATACTACTAGCTATAGAAAAAGAGTATCTAAGTTGCTCATATTTAAAGCTTTTCCTATTGCAAAAGATTATATCAATGTTCACCTTGTGATGGAAACCCACACTTGTAGCTATGATGAATTATGTGCAAGCAATGTGTGAGGTTTAAATAAAATTTTTAGTGCCACAAAATCATATATCAATAAAGAATACAAGTCACGAATAATATCCTACAAACTTAATGATAAGTGACATCACAACTAGAGTACTTAAGCTTGGATTCTAACAACCATTATATTGTCATCATAGATGTCTAAGAATCAAGTTTATTCTAGACTAGAAACATTCGACCTAAGTATAAAACTCCAAAACATTAAGGTCCCTTTACTGTACTAACTATGGGATACCCAACATATAAGAAATCCCCACAAACTGCATGTAGGAAATGATATACCATTCATATGAAAGTAAGACTTTAAAAATAAATAATGGCATTGTACCCTTGAATCAGATCAAGGTCTCAAAAAACATAAACATTAATATCTGCATGTAGTTTTTCTTACATTCAAAGAGTTGCACCAAAACAAGGCAAGTCACAAATCACAACATTACCATGATCTATCAAACTTCAGATCTACGAAAAAAATCATATTCAACTTAATATCCAAGCCAAACTTCTAGATCTATATTATTAGTACTCAAATTTATACATTTAGACAAGAAATAAATAAGAGAGAAGCATGTTGTATTAGTGGGCCGAAGCCAACTATCTCATTGCGTCTGCAAAACTAAATCATAAAACAAAAGAAATAAGAGAAAAAAATAGTAAACCTGACATGAACCTATTATATTATGAAATCCTAGGTCTTTTACATGGAGGAATACAACATAATATGACCCAATGGCCTTTGAAGTGGCTTACAAACTTAAAATGAGAGCATAACATAGTAAAACCGCCACTAACCTGGACCAAAGCTAGTGTTAGACTTATATATTGATCAAAGTACAAAGAAAGACTAAAATAAGCCATTATCGGTTACATAATAGAAGGTAATGAAATCAAAGCAATCCTCTATCTAGGTTGAACTAATAATAATGCTTGTCCAAAGCTGAAATAAACTAAAATAGTCTAGAAGAGGAGTCAAATAAGAGATCCTCAAATCTCTACCATGATCCAATGAAGAAGCAAATGAAAAGATCCATCTGGCACACAAAGCTTTGAACTTTAATGCATCATCAAAGCGACAACGTGTCCACATAGTGTGCTCCATGGATCCACACACTGTGCCTCTATTGAAGCTTGAATATACAACTCATCTATCCCTAGTTGCAATAATCACAACTTCATTAGCAACACTTTTAAATAATGATTAAGCTTCACTAATTTGATTAAATAAGAGATTTTTAAAATTTATGTCATACCTTGCCAAGTGTCTAGATTTAGCATAATAACCCATTTTTGTGTGCAAAAGGGGTCACAAGAGTGCAAAATGAAGGGTTAAAGGAGGCCAAAAGGAGTGTGATGGTGTCATAAATATCCTCAATTACAAACGCAAACACTTACACCCATGATAACTAAATTTTCATCTTGGTTACATGGTATTGGACATCCTATACTTCTTCATGAGCCTTGGATGAGTTTTTTGGAGGTTTTGGTGGTGAGTTGATTTTTTTAAGCATCATTGTAAGCCATGCAATTAACTGATATTTATCCTCTTTTTCCTCTTTATCTCAGATTTTGAGTCACCAAATATAGATCTTCCAATCAAAATTTATGACAATGGTAAGCTATGTACCTTTCAAAGCCCTAAATTATAGATTATGTGGATGGATAACCTTTCTCTTGATATATGTTTGTTTGAAATTTGAGCTGTTTTGAATCTAAAATTTTGGCTTGTAGTAATACGATATTTCTTCTATGGAATTCCATAGTTTTGAGCAAAATTTGATGGGCCAAGTAAAAGTTATGGTAGCTTTTCCAAAACTTGCTAACTTTTGACCTCTTCTCTAGAGATAAATTGTACAATGTGCCATGTGCCCAATTTTTTGAATATGATTCTAATTTTTTTCGTAGTATCTTAGTATGTCTCCTTAGATCCTTAAAAATTTCATAGTTTGAAACTTTTGTGGGAGAAATTTACAACAAAAGTTCCAAGATCACTCTTTTGGAATTGATTTTAAGACTATTCACAAACCATAACTTCCATAGGTATATCTCTAAGACTATAGTGAACTAGGGTCTACAATTTTTACTAGTTATACATAGATATCTCTACTTAATCTCTAAAAAATTCAAATGTGACATGTCTGAAAAAATAAGCTATAATGAAATTTTGAAATCCCTCATTTGAAAGTGATTTTAGGAGCATTAATTTTTTTTAGCTTCCATAGGGTATATCTCCAAACTTATAGAAAAATAGAATATAATTTTCTTACCAAAGGTATGCCTATATTTCTCTTTACGTAGTTTAAAATTTCGTGATCTAAATTTTCGAGAAAACAATTATAATGAAAGTTCAAAGATCACTAGTTTGAGGCTAATATCAGGACCAATCACAAACCCTAATTTACATAGCATACATCTATGAAAATATAGTGAAATGTATTCTATGTTTATTATCTAATGTTCTTCTATATATTTTTCCAATTTTCACTAAATTCCATGGATTGCATCTTCCTGTAAAAAAATTATAGTAAAAATTTCATGATCATTCATTTCAAGTAGAAAAAACCTAGGATCATAGCTCTGATACCAATTATTATGAACCATGTTCCTTAAAAATGATAAGAGACCAATAATTATAGTTCACTTTGAGGGGGGAACCTCCTTTTACAACGAATACAAAGTAAAAGACAACATTTTATGATCCTAAGACTAGGTCTACTTTGTGTGTGTTTATATATTGTTGATGGTGTTGGACCCGCCAACATTCAAGTGGTCTCCCCAATATGTGGTCCCAATTAAACCTCGCACCATTTAGGATAGGAGGCCCATCCAGAATATGGCCCGGTTTTTGGTTATATTAAATATATGCCTTGGCTCTAATTGTCAGCAAGAGAGAGGAGTGCAAATGTGCCTTTGAAAAGCAAGGGGGTGTGCCTGGTGAGTGTTCAGTCATATATGTGTAAAATTTCTTTCACTACGGAGGGGGAGGAGAAGTGAGCCTCTAAGAGAGAGGTAATAGTACCACCCTAGTAGAAACACATGTAAACAAGAAGAATCCATACAACATCAATCAAAATAGTCCATAAAGATGTGACAGTCATTGCAACCAATGTAACATGGAATATCTGTCTAATATCTGGCAGAATAGTCCATGAGGATACGACAACATTAATAAAAATTACAATACATTCTCAATATGATAAGTACCAAAATAACCGAAATATTTCAACTACTTTGGCACAGATGAAAGAAAACATGAATTACAAACATTCACAAAATAGTCTTACAAATATCCATAATCCGAGCATGAAGAACATGCTGGCCCATAAGGCTTCTTATATTAGGCAAAAGTTCCAAGACACATGTATACAATGAAAACCACTAGCTCCAATAGTGGAGTATTGAAGTTACTCCTTGCTCCTCAAAAGAACTAGCTTATCTCTCTAATGCCTTGCGGGAGGAGCTAAGGTGAAAACTCCTTTCCTCTTATAATGAGGGTGTATATATAACAATGAGGGCGTGATACTTCACCTTCCTTATGACTCTTAATATACACTCATGACTATTTGAATTTCTATGATTTTTCAACTTTACATGACTCTTCATATTCCTACATGTCCTTTGGAATTTCACTTTACAGTACATTTCAAAACATGAATTACATAATCCATCATAATGGACTGGCATGTGATAACTCATGACATGACATGACATGACAATGATGATATGGGATGCTTGATGTTGTGGAAATGTCAAGCCATTTCTAATGCTTTGTGTTGAGTGTTTACTTGAGAATGCTTTTCTCTCCACCTCCACACGCCTTGGAGGTAAGGAAACTTCAATGATTTCAAGTCTTGAGTTGTGACTACAAACTAGTTTCCCTTTGCTTTCTCTTAAATAATAAACTTACATACTCAGCTAAAAATGTGTCTTTCACGATGTTTTCCTCCATCTCCTTCTTCATCATGTTTCCATGTTATGATAAGGCACTTGTATCTACAATTCACTCATGACGAGATGACATCAACCCATAAAATACCTAGTCTAAGATAATGAATATTGATCCATTGACTAATCTGAAACCAGGGAACAAGTTGGGAGAGAGGGTCAGTGACTATGCAATTGCGTATTTCAAGAACTCAAGGGTGAACCTTGAGCCTTGAGACTACAAAATGCATAGTCTAGGTTGGGCCGAGGAAGAAAACTATGTAATTATGGGGGTCAGTGTGATAGGCTGAGGGGATGGGCACTGAATGAGCATACTGCATAGTTTTGGGAGACAGAGGAAGTTGGTCCATTTCACAACTCAGGGGCTTAAGGGATCCACTTTAGGCTAGATATTGTGTAATGCACAGTTGAGGCCTAGCTGGGAAGATGGATTGTGCAATTATGGGAGACAAGGTTGGGGCTTGAGCACTGGAATTATGCAATGCAATAGTCCTGGAAGGCATGGATTGCGCATTGCACAATGTCAAGAGGTAAGGAAATAGCTAGAGGAATGAGATTGCGTATTGTGCAGTTCAGGGAGGTTGGGCAAAGCTAGGTTTCTTGGTCGGGAAGCTTTTCAGAAAATGGCTCAGTGCGAGACCCGTGAGGTTGATGTGAATAATGATAAGACTTTGACTGTGATTACACACTTAGAATACTTGACGAAACAACAACACAAATCATCCAGGTTACAAAAAAATTCATTTCCCTTAGTGTGACATATTTACAACAACTTAAGATAAGTGCGACACTAAATATGTACTTTGTGACGACCATGACGACACTTGTGCAAAAGTGCTTAAAAAATTGGAAACGAGTGCAACAAATGTTTATATGGTTGGATTAACTCATTTACAAAAAGGTATCCCATTTAAATGACCATAATAGGTTTATATACACTGTGTTATAGCCAACATGCGAAAATACGACATTTTTCCTATCTTGAAAAAGGGACCAAAACACCTCAGGAAAACACATGAAATGATATTTAATGTTTGCAATGACAATGTAAAAAACCAAGGAAGGATCTAAAACTTAGCATAGGCCAAAATTTTGGATGGAGTTGTAGTAGCGACAACACACACACACACACACACATATATAAAGGATACAATTATAATGAAAGGTTATGGGTAACATAAAAGTATTACAATAGAAATGTAATAATTCAATATCTAGGGCTTAGCAAGGAGTTTTAGGGTAAATAGGGAGCTTGTCTAGGGCTCAACACCATGATGAACCTTGTGGAGGATATTATGTTGCAAAGAGGACAACCTGCAACATCCTACAAGTAGGACATTATGGGTGTACTTTGCATAATGATATTTAATAATATGTCTCCCATTGTGACACATGGAAATAAGGGTGAGACAATAAATAGAATGAGACACTATTACAACCATGGGTTTCATTTGACCCCTTTGAAAATGGAGCCTAAACCTTATGGGGTCCATTGGCCCTTATTCAAACCAAAACCATCACATTGTAATAGGTATCAACTATTTGACCAAGTGAATAGAGGTAAAGGCCATGAATAATGTGAGGGAATAAATACTAACACAATCCCTACGCAAAAATATATTTTTATAGGTTTTGAATCCCAAGAGAATAGTGATAGATTGGAGCCTCCATTTCATCTTTGATATTATTGAAAATATCATGTATTTGAACAAAATATTCCATTGAAATTCTGCTACATATTAGACTCAAGCAAGTGGGTAGTTAGAAGTGACCAAAATGGAGTTGGAAAACATCCTCACAAAAACTATACTTTGCATAATAAACGTGGCAAAAAAATTGGTTGAAATTGTATGGACATATGATAATAATTGAAAAAATACCATACAATAATTTATATAAGAAAAAGAGAGGGAG